>ML827534.1:126584-137239 GCA_009831015.1 Picea engelmannii | reverse complement strand
ATATAAGAAAAGTGAAAGATATAGATTCTGATCCAGTAGATCCATCACTATATCAAAAATTAATTGGATCATTGATGTATTTGGTAAATACTCGACCATACATTTTTTTTGTCATGGATACACCAAGCCAGTTCTAGGTGGAACTGAGACATGAGAATTGGATATCTAGAAAGCATGTCTTAAGATATATTCGTGGGACAATAAACTATGGCTTAAGATATAACACATCCAATGATATACAACTTCATGGATTCACAGACTCAAATTGGGTAGGAAGTGTAGAAGACATAAAGAGTACTTCAGGAATGTGTTTTAGCTTGGGTTCCACCATGATATCTTAGGGCAACAGAAAAATGAAGTTTGTTGCACTTAACACAACGAAATCATAATATATCGTAGCATGTGAAGCATGCACAAAAGCAATATGTCTAAGGAAATTAATCTCTGATTTATTTGATCAGATTCCAGATTCGACCATAATACATTGTGATAATTAGAGTTGTATAATATTATCAGAACATCCCATGTTTCATGAAAGGTCAAAACATATTGAGATAAAATACTACTTTATTCGAGATAAAGTTTAGGAAGGAGAGGTAAAGCTCTAATATATCCCCATAGATGAGAAGACATTAGACATCCTGACAAAGCCTCTATCCAGAATAAAGTTTTCATATTTATGAGAGAAGACGAGGATTGTGGAAGTAAATCCCTTAGCTTAAAGGGAAGAAATGACTCTCTAGGTTGGGAGGGAGCACTGGCATATTATTGAGGACATGGAAGATTATTTTCTATTCAGAAAGTGGATTGGGATTTCTGACGAACAAACATTTTCCAATTCGGAAAATGGTCCAGATTGTTGATGTACCATAGACAACGAATTCCCATTGTGGTTAACATGGCAAGTGGTCTAGGGAAGTCTCTCTTTTTTAGGGTTACTCAAGAAGACTGGTCCACCTCGCTAGACAATGATTTCTCATTATGGTTAACATGAGGAATGGTCTGTTTTAGAGGTTGGTACATGACAATCTTTTCCTCTTGTGGTTAACAGGGGAAATGGTTCGGACAATCATTCCTTATGGTGGATTAATTCTCTTGAGGTTTCACTTTGTTTTGTGCCGAAGGAATGGCCCAAGGTGGGGAATGGTCCATTCTCAACAATTAGGGATAGACATTCCTTAGGGAAGATTTATTCTCTCCAGGTTACACTTTGTTTAGTGTCAGAGGAATGGCCCAAGGTGAGGAATGGTCCAAGCTAAAAAATCAAAACAATCATTATTCTTTGCTTGAGAAGAATAAGCTAGATAGCCCATCATTGATGTTATATTATAAGGGAAGATATTCTTTCAGATCTCACAGATGTGAGTGAAATATTGGCCCAGATGATTCAGTTTATTTTAACAATATTTTTTGTGCAGGTTGATATCAGATGATTTTTATGGAGATTGTTTGTCTCCAGACAATAGAGTTATGCTACTATGGTGGATATGTTCCACTATTTGTGACTATGTATCACAATTTGAGTAGTTGCGTACTACCATGGATAGACACAGTTGTGTTCTATAAATTGATATTGTACTAGTTGTCGTGGAGATTATCCAGTTGGATAATAATGATGATGATCGTGATACTACCAGTTGAATGGTCTATTTGTGCTCAAGACCATTATCAGTTATACCTCCCTAGCTAGGAGGGAGTGTTGATATTATGGTAGCTTTGGGAGGTATGAACCTCTATTGTGACCTTTGACAAGATTAGAATGTTCCAGAAGAAATCAAAGAAATAAAAGTAACCCTAGATGAGATGTCAACTGAAGAGAGATAATTAATATGAATTAATTAAGTACCTAAAAAGAGAAGTCATCCCATTCAAGTCTGCCATGAATAATATAAATACAGGGCGCTAGTCTCTCATTTGACACACTCTCATAATCACAGAAGTCACTTGTGCGCAAGTCCTGGGGAAGGTGTTGTGCCAGTTTTGGATGGGACTATCTGATAAGCTTTGGTTACTTCTTGCTTGGAGCATTAGCCTTGCTTGGCTATTGGATTTCTACCCGAATTCTTCTCTCTGTCAAGGTCAAGGTGCTCAGAGAGTGGCTTCAACCTATGGTTGGGTGACAATAGAGATATTGTCAATGGTAAAACGAGCACATTCATTCATATTCTAACACACCAGAGGTATTTTGTTTTGTTTTAATTGTGAAAAACATGGACATTTTGAAATAGAATACCATGAAGGAAATGAGCTAGAAAAACAAATTGAAAAGGAAGACAATTATGAAGAAAAATTGATTAGTTCTTTAGATGAACTAAGAGAAGAAAACAAGTCACTCAAGAAAGAATTGATGAAACAAAAGGAAAGTGTTCACATTCTTTAATAAGTCCAATAGGTCATCGAGAACTTAAGAACTCAACTAAAAGAAGCCATAAAGATCGAAGAAAATATTGAATATCAAAAACAATATTTGGAAGCCAACATAGAAGCACATAAGGAAGAAGCATAAATGAGAGAGAAGATATTGACAGATCATATTAAGGAAAGAATTAACGATCTAAACTAGCTTGAGGTAGAGTTTGGTCAAGAAGAGAAAGGACTTGAAGAAAAAATAATCACATTAAAAATTCATCTTGAAGAAGTGAAAAGAACAGAAGAAGTCAGGAAGTCTCAGATAATGAAGAAAGAAGAAGAGGTTGAGAAGCTTCAAGAAGAATTTGTCACATTGAGAAGTAAAATTGTCAAGCTCAACAAGAATGTTGAAGAGACAGAAACATCCACATCAGTTATAGAGAATGAAGAGAAGCACTCAAGGTTTCTAGAAAAGAAGAATGAAGAAAATAGAAAGAGTTATGAAAAAGTACTCAAAGGAAGGAATCATGGTAAACCAGAATCTAAGAAAACTATTGAAGATACATCTTCAAGAAGACCATTCATGTTCAAACCACAAAGAAGCTTCAATCATGATCAGTCAAGGAAAAAATTCAGAAATACTACGCCACAAAGAAGATCATTCACTCCCAGGTATGCAAGTTTCTTTTATGGTCATTGTTTTTATTGTACTAATTTTGGACATAAGGTTTTCGATTGGAGGGATTATAAAATAAATGTTGAAGCAAGAAGTGCATATGTGGCCCCACGTAACATTGAATGTTATAAATGTCATAACTATGGAGACATAGCTAGTGATTGTAGAAGCATGATCGATACTTCCATGATAAAGAACAATGATATCATATATAATAATGTATGGATAAGAAAAAACAAAGAACAGGTGAAAAAAGACCAGGTCCCAGAGATCGCAAGATTGGCAATAAAACGAGATGAAGAAAATTCTATAGAGAAAAAGAAAGATGTCAAATACAAAACATTTTGGAAAATAAATGAAAGAAGAGAAGGACAGGTAAATAAGGAATAGGTTCAAGAGATTGTACTTTCAGGAATTTTAGTGAAAGATGAATCCATAGACATAAATAAAGAAGTCAGATCTCAAAGAGATGATGAATCTACCAATGAAGATGATGATGAATACACATCAGAGCATGAATTTTTTTGATCCATCAATCTTAGAGACTCCCAGGTAATATGAGTATTAGACAGCGAGAGTCTATGCGATAGTTGTGACATACCAAAGATCCACCCTTCGAGAAACTTGCAGAGTTTGAGAAGATAGATCCAGAGAAGTCAGTCAATAGAAGTACAATATGATGGATTAATCAAGACTTCATGATAGTATAGTGATAAATGGGCCAACATTATGAACAATTGCGCAAGTAGAGTCTTGGACAGTATGGACGAGAGCATGGATTCATATATTGGTTCAAAGAGTGGTTCAGAGACAAAGGAAAATTATCACAATGAATGATAATTACATAGGAAATGGATCAAAAAATGCTAATGGATTCCAAATTGATAGATATTTTTTGGACACATGCAGTGCATACAACAGTTCACATTCAAAATAGGGAAATTCTTAGAAACAACAATGACAAAACTCCCCACAAACTCTAGAAAGGAAGCACAAACAACAACCTCTACATCAAGGTAACTCAAGGTAGTATTTTATTAATTGAAATTTATGTTTATGATATTGTTTTTGGAAGTACTAATGATAGGTTAAGCCATAAATTTGCAAAGGATATGCATAATGAATTTGAATTGTCATTGCTTGGAGAACTATCCCTCTTTCTGGGTCTTCAAATATGTCAAAAAAACCAAGGAATTTTATTTTTCAAACTAAGTATATCAGAGAAATGATAAATAGGTTCAGAATGGAAGATTGCAAACCAATTACCACTCCTATGAAAACTAGTTGCAAGTTGAGAAAATATGATGATTCAAAGTCTACAGACCAGAGGAAATACATGTCAATGATTGGTAGCTTACTATATGTGACAACATCTAGACCAGATGTAATGCAAGCAGTTGAATAGGTGGCACAATTTCAAGAAGCACCAATGGAATCACATGTCTTAGAAGTAAAGAGGATTTTCAGATATCTCAAAGGAACATAAGAGTTTGGATTATGGAAAAGGAAATGATCTATCACTTATTGCCTACACAGATGTAGATTGGGCAGGTTGCATTGATGACCGACGAAGCACCAGTGGAGCAACGTTCTACTTAGATATACATGTTGATTATGATGAGACCATTCCAATATATTGTGATAATACAAGTGCCATCATTATATCAAAGAACCCAGTGATGCACTCCAAGAAGAAGCACATTCCAATAAATTATCACTTTCTACAAGAACAAGTTGTAGAGAATAACATAAGAGTTGAATATGTGGGCACAAAAGAACAAGTGGAAAAAATCTTTACAAAACCGCTTCCAAGGGAATCCATTGAGTATTTTCGCCAGAGACTAAGAGTAATTTATACTCCAAAATGGATTCTTTTGAATTCTTATCTTATATGTCTTAGATTTACACAAGGAAGCACCATAAAGGGGACAATTCAGGTCGGGGGATTAGTTTCAGGAAGAGTTCAGTTAGGGGGAGTATCCCCAAGGACAATTCAGTTAGGGGGAGTAACCTCAGATAGAAAGATACCTTTTCCATTTATGAAAAAGGGGGAGAGATTTATCAGATGCAAGATAGAAATGGTTGGAGAGAGAGCACAGAGGCATGTATACATGGGGAGAAACCCAAGGAGAGTTCAGTCAAGGGAGCAACCCCAAAGGGAGATACCCTTTTCCATTGATGTCAAACAGGGAGAGATAAAAACATTGATGAGGAGTATAAGCATGAATGTTATCATGACCAAGTATTTCCATCAATGCCAAAGGGGGAGATGTTGGACAACTGAGAGGGGGAGGGGGGTTGAATCAGTTGTTTCTATGCTTAAAAAATAATGCCCATTTTGAACTCCTTACAGGACACTCAATGATGATCACAATAAACTAGGGAAGTAAGAAACAAAATATTCAACATCAATCCGACACATGAAATATACAGAGACAGATATTTCCTGAGGAAACCCATAAAGGGAAAAACCTCTTCTTCTTGATATGATAAGTAATCTTTACTTTCTCTACATTATCATTCTTATGAGCTCCAACTCCCGTTGAGGATACAACCTCTATTTTACAAGAAGCAACTTGTTGAGAGCACCAACTCTCTAGTTTCTCTAGCACCCACTAGAAGGAAGAACCAACTCCTTGAGTGTTCCTGCACCAACTGGATGAAAGCACCAACTCCTTGAGTGTTCCTACACCAACTGGATGAAAGCACCAACTTCCAATAACATAGGCACAAACCTGTATAACAGAGAACAATAGTTCTCTCTTGAACCACCCTGGTTTTTCTGGATGAAACTAGATGGAATCTACAACTCCCTGTGTTCAAGCACCCACTTGAAATTTTGAGGACACCAATCCTCCCTAGCACCTCCCTACCACCCTAAAATATAAATCTTCTCTTTCTTAAATTTATCATAGTGATACAACATTTATCAATGTCTTACCAGTCTCATCATTTTTCTGCTACACTGCTCTGTTCTTCCTGCATTAGTGTTTTTTTGCTTGCATCCTCTGCTCTTTATGTTCTTCTACGTTGTATACTCTGTGCACCATCTGCATTCTATGCACTATGCCTCTGCATGCTCATCTCTACATCACTATTCTTCCCTACAGGTTGCTCACTACATCTCTTCCTCACGACTGCATCTCTAACCAACAAGATCACCTCACTTCTTTGTTCTACATATTTTTCTCACATCGAGTCCTCTGCTTGATCATCATAGAAACTCTTCATAATCTCTAGCGGTTAGCTCAATTTGTTCATCATTAGTGTGTGTTATGTCGAGATTCCTTAGCTTCTTTGGTAGTCAAAACTCTTCATCTATTCTGTTAGTTACATCCAGTCAATTATGGCTTCTTTGGATTCTAAGCCTCTTCCTTCAAGTGATCATTGATGGTGACCATACACCTAGGCTTAACGAGCACTTGATCACTTATCAATTCAACGACCACGATTAGTTATCCTGAAATGGACGACTGTCATAACTTCGACACTTTGCCCTTCAGAACTTTTGGGTTTCAAACCTTTTGAAACTTCTGAATCAGAATTCCCAAACAAATCAGACGATTTACATTCATTCCATGGAAATAGATCAATCATCACATTTGATTGTTACAAGGATTAATTTGACGACCTGGACTGAATCAACCGTTGAGATGGATGGCCACCTTTTACTCTGGGTCTTTGGATATTACACTACTCTATCCTTCCACTGTATCTTTATTAATGGTTGAGAGTGCACTTAACATCAACTTGACAGTTGATATCTTCTACGGGTATCTGGACTTCAGAGATTTCAAATCTCAATCCATTCTTTTCTCCATATGTCAATCTTCTAAAGTTTTCAATACACTAACGCGTGTCCCTTTTAGATCAATGGTCGAGATCTCCTTAGAGTCTCCGAACTTCAAAGATTTCAAATCTCAAACCCCTTGTTTCCTCCAGAGTGATGTCACTTACTTACGTCACTTGATGACATGTCATGAGCCTAGTAGCTGCCATGTATCACTCGGATTTGTGATTTCCATGTACCTGAAATGCCGAATCAACTTGATACTTGTCATTGTTCGATTGTTCCACGTGTCCTTATTGATGTAGTCTTGATAACGTGCATCCTCATGTGGAACATGTTCTTCTCCTAGATCTAATGGTTGTCCTAACTCCCGGTGTATCTTAGATTGACGACTGAGAGTCACTTTATACCTTTGGCCTTCGAGACTTTGGGAATTTTGACATTTCTTGGTGGTGAAACTCTCAAAGAAATTCTCCCATAGTGACACAACTTTCTTACGTCACTTGTTGACATGGTACAAGCCAATTTATTCTTGGCACTTTTCATCATATGATTATACCATGTGTATGTTGTAGGAAAATCCCCCTGCGGACAGGTAGATCACCTCTAGAGATTGACCTTAACCCTAGACAGAAAAGTGCTTATCATGGACACTAACTTCCTTTCAAATCTATCTAAACTAACACATGAGAAGGAAGGATGACAAAAGTACCTTTTCATCGACGTTTGTCCCTGCACGCTCCTGGTTGCGCTTTGATCCTTTGTTCCTCACTGGATCCTATGGACAAAACAAGATACAACCGCTTCCTACTCTATTGATATTATCTTGAAAACAGATCTATCAACTAGTGATAAGTTCATGTGTCATTAGACACAAACTAGAAAGAAACAGGCCAAGCGTGTCATATTGATGAGAATAACGACAACAGTACTTAAAATCGTAGATGCAAATGCGACAGCTTCGTCAAGTCCCCTTCATCTAACCCTTGCCTGAAAGATCCACAACCTAGATAACAACAACTTCACTGATCACTCTCCTTTGGCTGACTGTGAGTTTCCTCCAAGATCATAAGTTTCATGACTTCAGTTCTTCCCCCTTTCCACCGTCATAGAGCCTTTTTATATAGGTTAAGAGGTGCTTAACCTCTTGAGTTATCTTTAGAACAAGTTGGGAACCTTCTCCTTAGATCAAGGATCTCTTGATGAAATCGAGAATTCGAGCACAACTACCTTCTAATCTTGAAAGATCCTCCCCTTATTCTCCTCAACGGGCCAACTACTGCCTCAGATTAGGTAGCACTCCCTTAGAAGGGGCATCAGAGCACTGTAGCGCTACCTGGTAAGATTTAGCGAAGCACCAACACTCTCAGGATGGCAGCACTCCTTCAAAAGGGGATGGGGAGCGTTATAACACTCCCTGAAGCCTTGTAGGGGAGCACCAACACTTTTGGAGCTGCAGTAGGGGAGCGCTCCCCCTCAAAAACTTTGTTTCAGGGTTCCTTTCAAGTGTCAAGAGTTATTTGACTTCAGTAAACCAGTTATCCTCCTTCAACTCAGTCATGTGAGATGTTATAAGTGCCTCCTTAGTGTCGTCGACACAACAGTATGTCTGAGCATCATTTGCGACACTAGTGACCAACTTGCGACACTTGCGGAAGTTGTAGGGAATATGCGACACTTACGAAAATTGAGAGGGACATGCGACACTTATCCAGCTGAGCAATTTTGACGTGTAACAGAATGCCCCCCAAAGTATGAAGTTAGAATATGCCAACTGATAACTGAAATACTTTGTAGATGCTCAAGAAAGGGTATAGACACAGAGAACCTGACGGAAGCTGCACACAAACATCCAACAAATATCATGACATGTTTCAAAACCCAAGGCAGGCATACCTATGCTTGGGTGATCAAGACTTAGTAGGATATGGCCACCATAAAATACACTGCGGATCCATAATTGTATTGATAAAAATGTATAGCCACCAAAGATACAATGTGGATCTATACTCTGATGACTCAGACTGATCGTAGCCATGAAGAATACAAAGTGGATCTACGAGATGAAAAGACATAGCCACGACCAATACAAAGTGGATCTATGTAACAGTGTATGTGTCATTGTTCAAAATAAACTCCATCGCAACCTGGGCAAAGCATATATCAAAGTGATGGCTCAACCCAGGGTCTTCATACCAATCCCAATATGGTACAAATCTAACCATGTGAATAGATGTTCTGATGTCGAACATGGCAGGAACCACTTGATTACCGGTCAATGATGTAAACCGTTAACAAGTGTGAGGGAGATCACCATTAATGTCAATGATTCCCAAGGTACCCTAGTACATTCCAACGAATGTGAATAGATGAGATGAGGTCGAACATCTGTGGAATCATTCGATCAGAGGTCAATGATGTAAACCCACCATCGAATGTGAGGAGGCCTGCCATTGAGGCATGCAGGTCCCAAAGTACTAACTCGTTTCTAAGTTTGATTCCTGGATAATGTGTTGGAGTCGACAGGAATAGACTCGTCGAGGGAGGGCCTTGATGTATCCCCCATCAACGACATGAAACGAACATGGAGATGTAATTGGTAGATCGAATAGGCATGGACTGACACAGGTTTTGAGGCAAAATATTTGGGATGGCTGACTCTCAAGGCGGATACTTCCCTTGAACACTGAGGCACAATAGAAAAACATGATGTGGACCAAAACTATGCAATGGATACTATGACTTGCATTGGGTGACCCAAAGGAGTGAAAGGAAACTCAAAGGATTGGCTCATTGCAGAGGTTCAACGGATTATGATATGTGTAAAGCGACAAAGTGTCGTGTTTAAGGGTGACTCTAAGAAGTGTTGGATGATGTTCTCAAGAGACTGCTTGGCTTGCTCCTTTCAATTTTTTCCCCCATCCAGATAGATGAGTACCTCTTTTTAATTAATGAGCTCGAGGAGGATAACACATGCTCGATATAACTCACCTTCGGTAAGTTCCTCTTCCTTTGTTTAACGAACCGGAAGAAGTAAGGGATTGGTCCCATATGGGCCTGTCGATGTGTGCTTTAACGAGTCCAAGGATAGAAAACTCGAAGATTTTTTGGGATTATAGAGTTTGGAAAAACACTTAAAAGAGAACTCTCTCAGTTCCTTTTACGTACAGTAGTCCAACGAGACCGAAAAAGGGTTAAACTATCGCTTGAAAGACGCTCTTTCTGATCTTTTAACGAGTGTGAAAGAAAGCAAGATCACTCGACAATCTTTTCATATTTAGAGAGTCTGAAAAGGGTTTAAAGGAGACTCTAGGGGGGTTCCTTTTTCGTGTGTTCGTATCCGTACGGGTCCGAAAAAGAGATAAAAGTTTACCCGGTTACGTTCTCTTATTGCCGAGCTTGAGAACGAACTAAGACTATGCTCATAAATGTGACAAGGTGAATGATTCATTAGAACTGCCAGGAAACCTGCGATGCGAGAAACTACAAACCAGAGTTTAGTGAAGCCATTTACATCATTAGAGAAACCCAAAAATGACCATACCTTATAAAAAAATAAAATTTTATAAATAACAATTGATTTGAAAACTCATTTACCATTTCATTTGCAAGGATTTTGGAGTAGTGGAGAATCTCAATTTGAAGCAAATCTTGTTTTTCTCGCTGTCGGAGCTACGATCGATCATTTCTCTCACCATTTGAACCAAGTAGGTGTTCATCCTTTTCTCTTTCAATTGCATGGTTTCAAGTTGATTTTCATGGCATCATTAATTTAAAACACAAAGCCCTAGGTCGCCCCTCTTTGAACCAAATCGACCTCCTTTTGAAAATTAATAAAAT
>ML827534.1:109932-126484 GCA_009831015.1 Picea engelmannii | reverse complement strand
CTTCACCTGTTATGAATAAATCGTCAACATATAGTAGTAGAATTACATGTGCATTGTCCACAACTTTGTAGTAGAGGTTTGGATCTGCATGACTCTTGGAGAAACCAAGTCTCGTTAGATAGTTGTCCATTCTGGCATACCAAGCCCTTGGATCTTCCTTGAGTCCACATAGGGATTTCTTTAATCTGCAAACGTGAGTGTCTCTAGAATGTACCTTAAACCCTTGAGGTTGTTCAATATATACTTTTTCTTCGATTTCTCCATTGAGGAAAGTTGTCTTTACATTCATCTGATGTAAGTTCCATCCCATGGAAGTGGAAAGAGATATGATATCTCTAATGGAAGTATATCTAGCAACTAGAGCAAAAGTTTTTTCATAATATTCTCCCTCCTTCTGGGAGAAACCTCTAGCTACGAATCTTTCTTTATATTTATCCACGCTTTTGTATGATGCATGTTTGATCTTATATACCAAATTCGAAGTTACCACTGATTTTTCTTTAGGTCTAGGTAAAATTTCCCATACATCATTTTTCATAATGGATTAGTGTTATTCCATCATAGCTTCTTTCCATTGTCTCTTTTGATCTGCTTCTTCAAATGTGGTAGGTTCTTCATCTAGAAGCTTCATCATATATGCTACATAACTTGAGAATATTTTAGGTTTCTTACTTTTTCTGAATGTTCCTTCGGGAACCTTGAGTCTTTCTGCATATTGTAAGGTAGCTTCAAGCCAAGTTGGTAATTTCTTGGTCTTAGGTATGGTGTTTGAATCAATAGTCTCACATGGTTACATAGGATGATCAGGTTGTTCCTTTTCGTCATCTTGATTTTCTGTGCTTTCTTCAATAGGTTCTTCATTCTCTTCTTCTATTGTTTCTTCTATGGCTTTCTTGAAAGCCATATTTTCATTGAATGTCACATCTCTGCTGACTTCAATCTTATATCATTCCAGAATATAGATTCTATAAGCCTTGGATGAATCGCTATATCCCATGAATATGCCCTTCTTTCCCAAGGGTTCTAGGTTCTAGTTTATTTCTTTTGTCCTAGGGAATATGAGAGTAAATAGGACATCCAAATATTCTTAGGTTTTCCAAATTAGGTTTATTACCTGAGAAGGATTCTTCTAGAGTCATTTCCTTCAGTATGTGGTGAGGACTTCTATTTTTCACATATATTGTTGTCATGGTTGCTTCTCCCCATAAGAACATGGATAAACCTTGATCATTTAGTAGTTCTTTTACGGTTTCTTTGATAGATATGTTCTTTCTTTCTGCTACACCATTTTGTTGAGGATTATGAGGAACAGTTATCTCCCTCCTAATCTCTATTGATTTGTAGAATGAAACAAATTCCTTTGATGTGTATTCTCCTCCATTATCTATTCTTAAGATCTTGATCTTCTTGTTCATGAGGTTTTCTATCTCTTCTTCGAATTCTTGAAACTTGTTGAATACTTTGTCTTTTGTCTTCAGTAGATATAACCAAGTCTTTCTTGAATAGTCATCTATGAAGGTTACATAGTAAAGATATCCTCCTAGAGATTTGACTGACATCGGTCCATAAACATATGAGTGTATCAGATCTATAATTTCCTTAGATCTATTGTTGTTGCTTGGAAAAGGTTTCTTGATATTCTTTCCAAGGGAACATCCTTTGCAAATTCCTTCATGTGTAAACTGCAATTGTGGTATTCCTTCAACCATCCTTTTGAGAAAAGGTAATGGTTGATAATTAATATGAGCGTACCTTCTATGAAAAAGTTCATTTGGATTGACTAATACGAGAGCTTCTTCATTTTGTTCTAGTAGTCTATAGGGATTTCCTTCACGGATTCCAATAACCATGGCATTCTCTATGTTGGAGTATTTATTCCAAGATAACACTTTTCCATCCACCAAATCTATTATGTTTCCTTTGTATTCTAGGAAAGATATGGATACAAGATTATTTTCTAAACCAGGTACATATAAAACATTTCTTAAGTGAACGTTGTTACCTATTTTCAACTTGACGGAGGCTTGTCCAAATCCTTCCACTGGGTAAGTTCTTTTGTCTCCAAGCTCTACCTTGTATGAGGTCTTCTTCTCATTTAGATTTGAGAGTTTGGCTTGATCTCCCATCATGTGCCTAGAAGCTCCACTATCGATTATCCACATTTCATCTTCAATTGTTTCAGTGAGTGCTAAGTAGTGTAGAAGAATGATCATCTCACTCATGTCTTTGGTTGACTGGTAGTTGGTCATGCTTTGATCCAAAACTTAAACTCTGAAATTTATGTCTTCTTCGAGAGTAAAAATGTTCATTGAGCTAGGGTGAATTTGAATATATTGTCCTTGAGAGATATGCTCCATCACAAGGTGTTGGATCTGAGATTTAGGGTTTCTACAACTGCTCCTCCTAGTAACGCTAGCGACAGTATCTTGGAAGTAGTTCCTGCTAGTAACCCTAGTGATAGTTCCTCAACGATCTCAATATCCTAATGGCTATGTTTCCTTCCAATGGTTATACTGAATGAAGGAGATGTGGGCCCATAACCTGTTAGATTACGAATGAATGTGCTCATTTTACCATTGACAATATCTCTATTGTCACCCAACCATAGGCTGAAGCCACCCTCTGAGCACCTTGACCTTGATACAGAGAAGAATCATGGTAGAAATCCAATAGCCAAGAAAGGCTAATGCACCAAGAAAGAAGTAACCAAAGATGATCAGATAGTCCCACCCAAAATAGGCGTAGCACCTTCCCCAGGACTTGCGCACAAGTGACTTCTGTGATTTTGAGAGTGTGTCAAATGAGAGACCGGTGCCCTGTATTTATAGTATTCCTGGAAGACTTGCCTGGGCTGAATTCTCTCTCTGGGTACTTAATTAATTCATATTAATTATCTCTCTTCAGCTGACATCTCATCTAGGGTTACTTTTGTTTCTTTTCTTTCTTCCGTAACATTCTAATATTGTCAAAGGTCACAATAGAGGTTCATACCTCCCGAAGCTACCATAATGTCAACATGGTGATTATGTACTCTTCATATTCTGAATATCTTTGACATGGTGAGAAAAATTCTTCTTGATCTATATTTACATCTTCTTTGGCATTCTTTGAATCTGTGATGGGTGAAGAAAATATGTCATGTAACTTATCCCAAAGTTCTTTGGATTATGAACATTTACCAACCTTTTCACTTACCATATTAGGTAATCCTTCCCAGATGAAATCCATTGCTATTTTGTTATTCTTCTTCAATTCCTTCTTACTTGCAGTCTTTTCCCTTTTTGAACTATCATATCCTATAACAACTGATAGCCAAATATAATGTACTTGTGCCAGTAAAAATGCATTCTTCCTTCTACTCCACATATCATAATTAAAACCATTCTAACCATTAAACATCGGTACTCCATTCTCACAATAATCCATGATCTCCTTCCAGTGGTTAACCTGTTTCGTAAAGGAATCGACTCTTATACCAATTGTTGGATTACTGAGCGAGGGGGTGAATTAGTAATAGACAAATTTAATCATTTTTCACCATAAAATGCAAGTGTTATATAAATGTAGCATTATCATCCAACAGTTGACAAGTAAATAAACAATGAATGAAAGAGAAATCACACACATACATAGTACACCAATGTTTTACGTGGAAACCCCAAGCGAGAGAAAACCACTAATTTTTTTTTATTATATGTCTTTAAGAATTACATTCATTGGAAGCACCAACTTCCTTTGTTTTCCAGTTGCAACTGGTAGGAGGCTCCAACCCCCTAGCTTCTCAGGCTTCAACCTGAGGGAAGCTCCAACTCCCCAATTCTCTGACTACAACCAGAAGGAGGCTACAACTTGTTCTCTAGCTATGGCCGAAAGGTGGATACAACCACATGTCCTTGCCCCATCCAACTTCCCTGATGTATAAGTAGAATGATGGAACCAATGTCATGCTATCACTGTGAGATATAATGTTGTAAACATGTACCAATCAAACTACACCAAACAACATGTACCAATAACCTGAACCATGCATCAACCATGCATCAACCTGTACCTCAACCTGTGATTAACTTGTACCATAAACAAGTGCATCAACCTGTACCTCAACCTATGATTAACTTGTACCATAAACAAGTGCATCAACCTGTACCTCAACCTTTGATTAACTTGTACCATAAACAAGTGCATCAACCATGCACCAACCTATACCAAACAACCTGTAATCAACCTGTACCACGGACAAGTGCATAAACCATGAACTAAGCCTGTACGAATAATCTATCACAACAACCTGTCTCATCAATCTTATCAACCAAATCAGATCTTCTCACCAATATCAATCACCAAGAAAACTCTCAAAGATGTGCATCAACCAAGCATAACACAACAACTCACAATCATCACCAAGATCAATATGTTCTTCTAATAATATACCAATACAGGTATCCTACATCATCCATAAACCATGTGTCAAAAATACTACTAACAAGTTCCTCCAACCATGTACCAAGTATACACCAATCATTTATCAACTAATCATAAACTATGACAGATCAAGATGTACCAACGTCATCGACTATACACCTCATGTATGAGACAACTCATCAACTACTTGTCTTAACCATGTGCCCAACATGTGCCTCAAACAAAAGCCCTCATCAATTTCATCATCCAAATATGATTTGTATCTCTATAATAGACCTAGTGTATATGATCACATATGCGCAAACCTTCCTTAACTTTAACAATAAGAGGCTAGCATTTTCATCAAACTTTACTTTAGTCTCACATGACTAGTTTTTGGATTAGTCAACAAACCTAACTTGAAATAATCATAACTATGTACCTGTAATGAATAAATATATGAAAATAAGATACAATATTATTTAGTGTGTTTTATGCAATTCCTCTAGGTTTCACTACTTTGAACCTCTCAAAAAAGGAGTTATAGAAAAAATGGCATACCTTGTTGAATTTTGGATTATTTTAGAGAGAGACCTTGTCGAGCGTTCCCTGCACGGTATATTTGTTGTATGGATATAAAAATAGTTCAAATAATACTAAAGACTGTACTCTAACCAAGACATTTGATCTTACAGAATTTGGATCTGTTATGAATAATTTATGATGTTTTTACCCAAAACACTTGTTTTATACTAGTTTCAGAACTAGCCACAAACCCTATTTTCCATGGAGTTTAACTCCAAAAATACAACAACCCACAAGCTAAAATTTGTACCATAACGGCTTGGACATGTTTCCTCATTGGCCTCCCAATTTCAAGGTCTGACTCATTATATAAAAAAAAGTTTATTGTGAAAATGGTGAGATGACATGTAAATAACATACCTTAGAAAGCATCATCAAAAGAAGTTATCCTCCCTTGAATTTTGGCCTTCTTTACTTCACCTTCCCTTTGAAATTCGTCTTATATATCCTTTGGTTAACTCAGTCACCTATAGATATTCAATATGCTCAAGAGTGATTTAAAATGAGATAGCATTGCCTCTTATTTATACTTGCATGTAGCTTCCTCAAGGGGTTACCTTGTAACTATCTTAACCCACTTTCCTTATTTTAGGGCTAACCCACTTCTAACCACTTGTCCACTTAGTAATTTCTCCATTAAATTTATTAATTAAATAATTTATTTTGTATTCACTTTGAATTTTAGTACACTGATCACTTCACTTTATTATTTACCTTCTAAAATCTCTTAAACCACT
Organism: Picea engelmannii; assembly: GCA_009831015.1. NCBI lineage: Eukaryota > Viridiplantae > Streptophyta > Pinopsida > Pinales > Pinaceae > Picea > Picea engelmannii. The sequence goes on along the minus strand of ML827534.1, from coordinate 120,761 downwards.
TTGACCTTTTGGGGATTCTAGATGACTCATGAGGGTTCTCCAACTTCACATGGCCATAACTCTCTAACCATGAGGATTTATGTGACATTGTACATACCACCAAAAATGGAATGACATGTATTATCCATATAGAATAGTTTTACCTGCAAATATATCAAAACACATACCATTATACATTAAACAAACTTGGCTTCATTACCCAAACCTGGGTTCTCCAACTTCACATGGCCATAACTCTCTAACCATGAGGATTTATGTGACGTTCCACATACCACCGGAAATGGCATGACATATAATACCCATATATAATAGGATTACCTTCAAATATATTAAAACTCAAACCATTATACATCAAACAAACTTGGGTCCATTACCCAAACCTTTGTGCTACCGAAGTTCGCTACTGGAATTTCTCCAAGGGTTGGCATCAATCACTAAGGGTTGAAATAAATCTACAATATCATTCTCCAATGGTTGACATCAATGAAAACAAACAATACATACCAATTGTCCATCAACCCAAGCCAATTTTCTGACACATCCAACTCAGACTGAGTCCAAGATGGTAAATTCCTTAGTGAAAAGAGAGACATAGAGAATTAAATGTTGGGGATGTAGAGGAGATCATATTTATATAGATTTCCCTCACAAAAGAAGACAGGATGAGGATGGTACATGTAATTTCCCCAAGGCCAAGCCCTGGTGCAAAGCTTGTATTATGAATTGTAAGTATGTTTTATTAGGCTGGTGAGCCAAGTTTATATAATCTGGGGGCTTATGTGATTATTAGGCCAGGGAGCCTAAGTGTTGAAGGCCAAGAGCCTGCTTTTATATATGTAATCATGTAGAGAATTAATAAAAATATAAACACCACCACATGTAGGCTGACATGATGAATGAGTGATGGGGGACTAAGAATCCATAGAGTAGGCAAGGGATTAGGGGGGTGGAAGGTGGGAAAAGGGGCTAAGTGTTAAGCCTAGGGGGCTTCAGCCTTGGGAATAATATTTTAATATTATTCCAAAAATCCATGAGCATTTCATGTTTTATCCTAAGTTCTAGACCAAGGGAAGGTGATGCGTGTTGGTGGAACGCATGCAGTCTCCAGGGCGACAAGTGTCGACCCTGGTGCATGCGAATAAAACAGCCAGGGTGGGTTGTGAGAGGGGATCCTTCTTCCATTTTTGATTGGAATTCCTAAGCGTGTACGTGCTATGAGTAGTACGACTGACCTGAATTTTGCAGAGAACCTTTGTGCATCCCTGTGATCCGAAAAGCCTGTATTTGGCTCTGGGAAAACCGATGTATTCCTCTGTTCTGAACCGAAAAGTCAGTGTGGTGTCTGGGGAATCCGTGTGCATCCTCTATCTGAAATGGAGCCTGTGTGTGAAGCCTCTGTCCTGAAGCCATGACCATGAGACCCATTTTCCATCGTCGAACCAATTTGAGGAAGCCTGTGTCTGTATTCCATGGGTTGTTGCAGCCGCATAGTGCTAGACTACGTATGACTTGTGACTAGTTGTGAAACACTCTCTCCCAGTGAGAGTGGTGTTGAGGTTGGATGAATAGGTGGTTTTGTCCTATGAGCATCTCTCTCTATGTGAGAGAGTGCACAGAGGAAGGAGAGGACTCCTGGAAGGAACCTTGTAGCTGCCACAAAGCCTAGAGACTTCCGGTCCAGTCTATTGTTGTAACCCAAGGCAAGGGAGGTTAGCAACCGAAGGACTGTCTAGGTGACAGAGAAGGTGTATACTTTTGGGGTGGAACAGGGATGTGGGGAATGAGGGTCTGTGGGTAGTGAGCGTGAGTGGTTCCTGGGAGAGAATCCCTTCTTTGTGGTTGTGTATTGTTTTCCCTATAACCTCAGCCTAGCCTAGGATTCCTTGTCTCGGGGTGTAGCTTAGTCCTAGCTCAGGAGTGACCCACTGCTGAGCTTGATGAGCAGTGCGGTCTAAGGCTGGGTGTTTTGTGGAAGGCCTGCACTTGGTTGGTGGAATCTACCACTGTTCAAAGTAAGTACCAGATGATGCTTTAATTATGTTTATGTATCATTGTCTATTATAATCATCATGTATTTTGTTGTGCATTTGGATTAATGTTATTTCCATAGATTATTTATGTTAGTAATAATTCTTATGCTTACTCTTAGCTTAAATGTATTTATTTTCTTAAATACATGTGGATTATATAAAGCCTGTATGAGTTGTTTTCCGCAAGGTGGTGCCTGCCAGGCCCTAGAAGGGGGTGAAGAGCGCTACAGTTTTGTAACAGAAAGACTATTACAGTTTGGTATCAGAAAGAGTGTTAAAATTTGGTGTGTACAGATTGGTAACAGAGAGTGATAAAAGCCTTGGCAATAAAAAGGGGTGCTACAGTACACAATACACATAAGTCTACTACAATGGAATATGTGGGAAGAAATATTCTAAAGATATATGTATCCCTGGAGAATTGATAGGTAGATCAACAATCCACATGATTAAGGTAGAAGGTAAGATTGTAAATGTTGGAGAAGGATATTTTGGATAAGTATTTGGAATCATGCAGGAACATATCGCATGAAATTTTCGCTAAGGAGAAGCAGGTGTGTGAAGAAGTTGGAGCATGTTCAGGAGTTATTGTGCAAAAGGTGGAAAGTATTTAGGATTTTTGGGACATTATTTCCACTTTATAACCATTTATAACGGGCTTAGACCTATTGTAAAGATACAAATCATAATGGGTTGTTGGGTAGAAGTAGATAGGAGAGATTCAATTATGAAATTTGGGGATGCGAGTTTTGATGATGTTTTGGAAGAAGAGTCGTGACTGAGGTTTTCAAGAGTTGGGATTGCACTACAACATAATGGTTGAGGAAGGTTTGGGTAATGCTAATTGATACATCCTTTTGTAAGTGTAGTGAAAAACTATAAAGTGATTGAAATGAATAAAATAAGAAGCCAACCATTGTGGACATAGCCCAGTGTGGGATGAACCACGTTAAAACCTTCTGTATTTTTATGTTGTATAAATGTTTAGTATTATAAATATTCCATTGTTATAGGTTGCACACTTAACTTAATGATGAATGAATGAATTTTAAGTGAAGTAATGTCACACACAAGGTATATTGAATGAAAATTAGAGGTTAAGTAACAAAAATTATGCACACATTATATGAATGGATAATGCATAGAATGGTTATGTTGAATTCCTCACTCCCCCCCACTACAAAAACTTGGTTCCTGCAGCCCATATAGTTTCCTTGGGTGATGTTTCACTTTCTTTCAAGTGATGTTATGGGTGTTATATATGCACTAAAAACACAATAAAAACCCTCAATTAAATTGTCAACCCAGGGTAAGTAAACTTAGACTTGTAGCAAAATATATGCCAAAGGTAGAAGGGCTGGTAGGAGTATAGTCTAACTAATGAAGGTAGCTATCTAAAGCTAATCTACTCAAGAAAAACAATCTAATGAGCAAATCCTACCAGGTCCCACTGCAAACAAAAATAAGTTACCCCTTGTGACTAGGCCTGCTGAGGAGGATCGTATTTGGAATCTTCTCCTTCTTGCTGTGAAGACTTAGCCTTGTGCCTCTTGTGTTGCTTCCATTGTTCTCTAAGGCTGTGGTTAGATTTGGTCATCTCATCGACCAACCATTGAAGAGAGTTAATGTTTTTTTGAAGGACTGCATTGTCATGATGAAGGTGTGTATCTATTTTCCTCCTTTACTCCAACTTTTTGAGAAGCTGACAATTTTCCTTTTGTAGCTCCTCTATGGTTGGGGCATAATCAGTGATATCTAAGGAAGGCTTAGATTGTTTGAGGGATGTGGACAATCTATCAGTTTTAGGATCTAGAGTAGGCATGGGTGAAGTAGGAGTGATGGGAGATCGGTAAGGTGAGGTAGGTTCTGATTTTGTTTTCCTTAGTGGCTCTAATCCATCCGCAGAGACTTCCCTAGGTTTCTTATGAGGGCTCTCAAGGTTAGAGGACACTTGGATAGGATCCGAAGAAGGTGGATTTTTTTCATAAGGCTTGGCTCTTGTGCTCCAGGTACTCTTTCGAAAGGGTCCTTTACCAAATCGATTGGCTCCCATCTTATTTGTGGGAATGATGGGAAAGTCTTGCTGCATTAATTCTTGAATATTTTCAGGTGTAGGATCAATATAGAGTGAAAGCATTGGGGGGTTAACAATAGGCTTCTTTTGGTCTTTGCTCTTGGTCTTTTTACCCAATGAAGAAGTAGGGATATAAACAAGCTTTTGGTATTGTTCCATAAAAGAGAGGGTTTGTGAAAAGGTGTTTGGAGTTCTTGAAGAGTGAGGCTTGGATGGAGAGATAGTTTTTAGGCTAAGTGGCTTTTTGTTGGTCTTAACTGTCAAGTGAGGGTTTGCAAAATGGTAGATAAAGGCATCCCAATTTTGCCCCTGTTTCTCTAGTTTAGAAAGAACGAGGGGTTTGATCAAACCATGGTGGAAGAGACTATTGTGGGGCTTAGTCACATTATTCCTCACATGAGAGGACATCTTCTCCGAGATTTTGAGAAAATAGAAGGGAAATTTCAAGGGTTTGTTGAACAGAAAATGAGCCAGCAATCTAAAATGACAAGCTTTGAAAGTAGAGTATCTACCTTCACATGTAATTAACCTTTTGATTATGATAAGGGGATTGATCAATTCCTCATTTATCCACTCCTTAGAATACCCTTTTTCTCTTGAAATTCTCTCGAATTCAGGCTTAAACACCCTGTTATAACTTGAGCATGGCAATTGGTGATTTTTGAACCATCTATCTCCCATCCTTGGGAGCTTTGTGGAAGCAACAATGGACTCTTCTGAAACTTCAAAAGTAAGATACCCTACATGTGTTGTCTTACCATTGAAACCAACTGCAAATTGCATGGAGAGGATGTCATTGTGGCCTTGCAAGCTAGACAAAAATGCCCCCCAGCCTGCGCGCAAAAACACTTATCTACACTGTGAAAATTTGGGAATGGAAAACAAGTCTGCATAGGAGGAAGGTTCATATATCCTGGGCATTTTGATAGAGGTGAATTTAACCAATAAAGGGTGTAATCGAGCCAAACAGTGGAAGAAATTGAGCACATGCCGAATTCTTTTTGAACAGGGGATGACTTGGCAGAGGTTGGGCGCAATTTCTTAATGCAAGGGAGAGAAAATGGTAAGGGAGAATTGAGATAATAGAGTGCCCAACCCAATTTTGAATGCATCTATAGTGGAGTAAGTTATCCACATGTGCGCACGAGCTACCATATGTGGGAATTTTTGAATTCAAAGGCTTGTTTTTGGAGCAATGTAATGATGCATGGTTAGATCAATGTCCAAGTATTTTGACTTGGACATTTGATCATAAACATATGAAGCATATTTAAGCAATGCCTGCAACTAATTCAATTGAATGTAATTGATTTCCAGTTACCTGGAATCTAGGACAATTATTGGTGTGCAATTGACATGGTGCTTCATTCGGCACCTTATACAACATCTCATACGGCACCTCATACGGTACTTCATCCGATACCTTTGTGTTAAGTTCATTTTCACCTCTTATAATGGATAGCCTACAATTTGAAGTGGTTTTGACAATCATAGTAGTTAATGAGCAGAGGGAGAATGCTCCATGCTCACTCAATCTTCTTGCATATGACATATAATGTTAAAAACCTACAATGAACAGGTTATAGCAAGAATAAAAATGTATTGTCAAACCTACAATATGCAGCTTGTAATGAAATGATAAACTGATAAAGAGTGGTTTGTTAAGTAATCGATAAAGAGTGGTATGTTAAATATGTGTTCAGTAATTTATAGCACACAGGAGTTAAGCATTTCAAAAATAACATTACTATCAATGTAATAACTTGTATCATAGAAATAATACAAAAATTCTTTCAAAGATCTACTTCTCTAGGCGATGATCATTTGTCAGCTCATGAACCCCTCCCCCACACCTAAGTATTGTGACACCTCATAATCAAAAGTATAGGAAACCAGTCAGTATCCCCCAACAACCAAAGATTTATAGTATGTCAAGTGTAAAGATAAAATTTCACAGATTGGTCTGACAAGACAGTTAGAATATGGCCCCACCTATAGGATAAGAGATTCTATATATAGATAAGAAGAGGTAGGCAAGAGAGTTTCAAGATAGTCTTAGAGTTATTTCCCAATGGAAAGCTGATGGATTTCATTAACCTTAGTTTAACCACACATACTTCATGTCATCTTTGTCTGCAAGTAATGTCGTACATTAGGACAAGTTTAAATTTATGATTTATTTTTGCCAGATTACCATCCTCGCTAGGTAGAATGCCCCGTTGCAAGCAAGCCTGTTCAATACTCCATTGGGTTTACCTAGTCATACCATAGGCCGGTACCCACTTCCAGTAGACTTGTTCAGTATCCTGGCGGGTTATCCTCTTAAACCCTTAGAAACTGGCCCTCCATCCATTTATATTTTAGTATAATATTGCTTATGCAAGAAGATGGGGGAATAGCTCTGAAAACAACTTTTTCTTCCTCTTTTTGTTTCAATTGGGATGGTATTTATGTTAGAGGATGACTTTTCGTTATATTAATTAGTGATTGTCCTAATGTAAGGGGTACTTAATCATACATGGCCTATATAAAGATATGGTATTATCAAGTTATTTATTGTGTAGTGGATGGTACCATTGAGAAAGAACAAAAAGGTATCTCTAGGCTCAACTTACTTTCTTCCTTTGTAGTTATTGTGATGTTTCCATGGCTAACCGCTAATTAGACTTCCTTGTTACTCTTTGATAAAGACACTTGACTCACTTACTCAAGTTTCTTGGAAAAACTATATGAGAGACTTCTAGGCTTGATAGTTATGGTATCACTTCCTTATACAGTGGTGAAGAGTTTCAAGAGCGACTGCTTTAGAATGCTTTAAAAAATGAGAATGTTTGCAAAAATGTGGCTAATTACAGTAAGTCAATATCCATTTGATGCTTTAGTGGACACAAAATTCAAGTATAACAAATGTTTTGAGGAAATATCCTTGAAACCGTGTACTCTTGGTGAAATAAATACTTACAAAAAACTCTAGAATTGCCTTATTAACAAAATTCAAAAACTATTTACATATATATAGTAGGAAATTCAAAAAAAAAAATTCAAGAACAAGGGAAGACTTCCCCATCTACTAAGGCCAATGCCTTTTCAGTTGACATGACCTGTAGAAAATCCTCTCTGGAAATGAGCTTATGATAAAACTTAAGTCGGTGTCCATTTACCACAAAAAATACTTGTCCATCGTCAATTGTTTTAATTTTTACAGCTCCATTGTCATATACAGTGTCTACCTTGTAAGGGCCGAACCAATGAGTGGTAATTTTACCTTTGAAGGTTTTGAATCAAGAATCAAACAATAGAGCCCAATCACCAGGTTGAATTGTTTCTTCTTGATAAGCTTGTCATGCCACTTTCTCCTCTAGTTTTGAACTAATATTGTCTATTGGATGGCATCTTGCCTGATTTCATCCAACTCATTCAATTGTAGGGATCATTGCTTCTGAGCCTCATCTAGGTCCAACCCTAATTCTGTGGCAATATGGAAGGTCCTTACTTGGAATTCTATAGGTAAAAGTACTTGTTTCCCGTACACTAGCTCATAAGGGGTATGCCCAGTGGTATTCCTCCAGGTAGTCTGGTATGCCCACAAATCCTATGGGAGCCTATCATCCTGATCTCAGTGATGTAACTAAATAGTCTTGGTCAAGATGGCTTCCAGAACTTTGTTTGTGGATTCTACCTGACCATTGGCTTGTGGGTGGTATGGAGAAGATTTACGGTGTTTAATCCTATATTTCTTTGTTAGCTCTTTCATCAGCTTAGAAGTGAATTGAGTGTCTTGGTCGGTAACAATTTCATGAGGGACACTGAATCAGATAAATATGTCTTCATAGATAAATTTGACAACAAACTTCTTTGTAGCCCTGAATAGGGATTTTGCCTCTACCCATTTGGTGGCATATTCTGTACAAACCAAAATATAGTTCTTCCTATGGGACATGGGTGAAATTGGTCCTACAAAATCAAGGGCCCATTTTTCGAAGGGTTCTATCATAACTTGAGCATGCAAAGGCATTCTATCAACTGACGTAGGGAAACTATCACAACTTCTCACATATTTGGTAGCATCTTCGAAAATGTTAGGCCAATAGTAACCCGAATGTAGCACCTTATATGTTGTACGTTTGTCAGAAAAATGGCCATCACATGGTCCATCATGACAACTTCATAGTATTTTAGGTACCTCATCTTCTCAGACACATCTACGAATAATCAAATCAGGACCTGTGCAAAAAAGATCATGACCAACCCAAGAGTAATTAGAACTTTGTGTAATAAATTTCTGCTTTTCATGAGGTGACAAATGAGACAGTAATTTCCTAGTGGCCAGATAGTTTTCCATATGCGCAAACCATGGGGTATTGAAAGAAAGTGCAAAGAGGTTCTCATCTGGGAAACTATCATCTACAGGGATATCATCGTCCTCATTTTTTATTTGGGAGAGAAATTTAGCTACTACATTATCCTTTCCAGCTCTGTCAAGCACAATGATGTTAAATTCTTGCAATAATAAAAGCCACCTAGTCACTCATCCATTAGTTATAGGTTTATTCATGAGGAAACTAATGGCAGAATGATCAGTATGTACAAATACTTCATAACCTGTAATGTAATGATGAAACTTGTTAATAGAATGAACAACTGCCAAGAATTCTTTCTCAGTGATCATGTAGTTCAACTCAGCAAGGGACAAGTTCTTGCTCACAAAATAAATGGCATAGGATTGTTGGTCCTCTTTCTTCCCTAATACCCCTCCTATTGTGGTGTCGGAGGCATCAGTCGATATATAAAATAGGAGAGTCCAATTGGGCCCTCTAAGAACTGGTGCCACAAATAGCTTAGCTTTTAGGGTTTCAAAGGCAGTTTGACACTGCTCTGTCCAAACAAAATAAACATCTTTTATCAATAATCCAAACATAGGTGCAACAATCTTTGTAAAATTTTCAATAAACCGTCAGTAATATCCAGCATGTCTAATAAAGCTTCTCACCTCTTTCTGAGTCATGGGGGGTGGAATTCTAATGATGACCTCAATCTTTGTAGGATCAACTTTTATCCCTTCAGATGAAACATGATGTCCTAGAACCACTCCTTCAGTGAACAACATTTTTCGTTTTTCATGACTTAGAGATAGGTTCATTTCCTAGCATCTGATGAGGACTTTTTATAAGTTGTCTAAGGCTTCTTGGTAAGTGTTTCCATAGACTGTGAAGTCATCCACGTAGACCTCCACACAATCATGAATAAGATCGGAAAATATCCCTAATATTTCTCGTTGAAAAGTGGCAGGAGCATTACACAATCTGAATGGTAAGACCCTATAGGCATAGGTGCCCCAAGGACAAGTAAAGGTAGCCTTGTCCTAGTCCTCAGGTGCTATAAGAATCTGATTGTACTCCTTGTACCCATCTAGAAAGAGAAATACTTCTTTTTGGAAAAGGTATCTATAACTTGGTCAATGAAAGGAAGAGGAAAGTAGTCTTTCAGAGTGGCCTTGTTGAGTTATCAGAAGTCAACACAAATTCTCCATTTCCCTGTCACTTTATTTGGAACCACTACAAGTGGGGATAGCCACTTACTATCGAACATGGGATATATAAATCCGACATTTAACAACTTTTGGATCTCCTCCTTGACTATATCTTTAAGTGTTGTGTTCATCCTTCTCTAGGGTTGCCTAACAGGTGTTACTTCCCCCTGGGTATATATCTGATGGATGCATGTGTCTGGGTGTATACCCTTCATGTCAGTGTATTCCTAGGAAAATTATCCTTATCATTCTTTAAGGATGTCTACTAATTGTTTATCTTGGTATGCATCTAGCCTAGAATTTATATGTAAAAGTTTTCCTGGACTAATCTCATAGGGCATAGTGTAATACATGGCAGATTCATCTATCTCGTAAATAAAATATGTTGAAGGAAAAATGGATGGGTCTAATTTTTCTTGAAATTCTTCCCCAAACATGTACTAAAATTAGGGAAAATATTGTGGAAAATCCACACATGTGATAGCAGAAATAAACTGGTTTAGCACATTTTTTGTTGTGTCCTCCTGAAGTGCCCATGCATGGTCACTTGGAAATACAGGTTCTTCCCAATCCTCATTCTCGTATGGACATTCAAGCCACCATATATTCTCCATAATAGGTTATGCTAGAGGGTAAATGGTGAGATTTTGGATAGAGAGACCATTTGAGATGGCCATTTCTCCTTCTCTGCATCCAATAAATGCATTGGTTGTGGCTAGCCAAGGTTTTCCCAAAATAACAGGATGGCCTTTGGTAGGATCCTTTTAATGAATGACAAGAAAATATACAGGGTATGTTGGATTTTTGAGAGGGGGGGTGAATCAATAATAGCGTAATTATAATCATTTTTCTTCAAATGTTATATCAATGTAGAATTACTATCCAATAATGAGCAGTAAAAAATAAACAATCACACACATACGCAGTACACCCGTGTTTTACGTGGAAACCCAAATCGGGAGAAAACCACGAATTTTTTTTTCTTATATGTCTTGAATAATTACATTCATTGGAAGCACCAACTTCCTTCTTTTTCTAGTTGCAACTTGAAGGAGGCTCCAACCCCCTAGTTTTTCAGGCTACAACCTGAGGGAAGCTCCAACTCCCCAATTCTCTGGCTACAACCAGAAGGAGGCTACAACCCCCAATGTTCTCTGGCTACAACCGGAAGGTGGCTACAACCACCTGTCCTTTC
>ML827534.1:81746-95571 GCA_009831015.1 Picea engelmannii | reverse complement strand
ATGGGTTCTCTTACTCCACAAAGCATCTTCCCATGAGGGCTTTCACCATAGGGGGACCACTTTGTAGTTCATCCATAGTTACTTGTTATCAACCATGGAAAAACAATAATGAGTCATATTTACATCAAACAATATTGGGTCCATTACCTAAACCTTTGTGCTATGGGGATTTCTTCAAGGGTTGACATCAATGACAACCAACCTTAATCAACATGGTACTCCCATGAGGCTAAAGTAACCATGACATCATCTAAAATTCCTTCAGGTATAACCCTAGTCTTATATTATAATTCTAAAATGGTTGGGGTAGGTCGAAGAAGAGGTTGTAACTGTAATTGTTCCAAGGTAGTAGCGGTCATAACATTGATGGATTCCCCTAGGTCTATGAGAGTGTTTCCGATAGAGACCTCATTAATGGCTATAGTCACTACGGGGTTTCCTAGATTCCCATATTTTTCTAGCTTTGGCTTCTCTTATATGTACTCAGAAAGTTATCTTATCAAGTGTATTGTAGGGGGGTCCTTTTGCTTCCTACCTGGCTTCTTTATACACAATTCGTTGACTACCTTATTGTAGATTGGAATGTCTTTAATGGCTTGAAGTAGAGGAATCTTGACACAAATAATTTTCAATTCATTCAAAATGTCAAATTCTGGTCGGTTGGTAGGTTTATCGATTACCAATTTGTCTGGATAAGGAGGGACCTTCATAATTTGTGAATATTCATTTTGAGGAAGCGTGGGTTCTTGATTCTTCGGGATAATAAAATCTTCCCACCTAGTTTCATCCATGAGTTGTTTTGTGGTTTGTTCTTCTTCTTATTCCTAGATGACCACTAAAGGTCTCTACCTATCTATAACTTTTCCAAATCTTAGTTGAATTTATTGTAATGGAACAAGAGTAATAACATACGTCAGGAAGGCCTGCATCTAAACATTGTGAAGAGGTTGAGGTGGATTATTATTAGGATTCGGCACTGGCTGTGCCAGTAATAGTGTCGGTCTCAGGGAGCTTGTATTTTGATATTGGAGTGGTTTTTGTTGTGTAATAGGAGGTAAATGTGGTGGAACAAAACCTGGCAAAAGCTGCAGAGTGTTCGGTGAGAACTGAGGATAAGGATGGTTGGACATAGGGATAGGTGGAGCTTGAGGGTTTTCTTGGTTCTATCCTCCCCTCCATCCTTGAATCCAAGGATGTTGGTACTGAGTAGACCCATTTTTGCAACCTGGTGAGTTCCGCTATTGTTGTTGATAATAGGATGGAACTTGAGACTATAGATCTGGGTATGTGGGTTGATTCCTAGGCTTTCATGGCATCCTAGGTGCATAAGAAGACTCCCCAAGATCCCCACTCCTATATATGGATAATAAATCAGGTAATGATGGACATTTTTTAGTCACATGGTCTTCTGTATAGAAGCCACAAACTAAAATGTTATCTAATAGGCATTCCCTTGAGGAATACTTCCTCCTACATCTTGGGCAATATATGCTCAATGATGCATTTTCCTCCTCCTATTTCTTTTTTATTTTAAGGGTGTCCAACTGGGAACCTATTTTGCTTAAGATATATGTCTTAAAATTTTCCAAAAGGTTCCCTATCTCTGCTCTTGTAATACCACCTAAACTAACCGGCTTTAAGCTTCTATTGTAAGGGTCCCAAACATTCTTTCCTATTTTGGCTTTACTCCTTTAGTAATTTTTACACATTTCACATATTTCAGCAAATGGTTTGTGAGAGATGTCACCCGATGCCATCAGGTTAAGCATCTCTAGATATTCTTCTGAAATTCTTTTAAGTAAAAGAGCCCTAATTGCATCCTCTTGGAGGTCATGATATTTTGACTTCTAGGAGATATAACCAAATATTTCCATATAATCTTTGAGGGTCTCGTCTTCTAATTGTTGGATTTTAAAGATTTCATTACGGGACTCTTTGGTCTTGAAATAGTCTTGGTACTTCTTAAGAAATATGTCTTTCATGGCTTCCCAAGACCTAATACTAGATTCTCCCAACCCCATGAACCATATTAGTGTAGAGTCTTTGAGGGTGGCAGGAAAGAGTTTTAATTTCTGGGAATCTTGTATGTAGTTGTAGCTCCTACACAAGATGTCAAATTCAAATAGGAAGGTGTCTGGATCTTCACTATTTTTACCGTAAAAGGTAGGCAGTGTTAAGAGATGAATATTCTTCATGTTGACATTTGGAGTGGTGTCTAAAATCAGAAACCCGAAGGTAGTTTCGGTTTGGTTTCTAGTTTCTTCTTCCTCCCCATGTCTTACATTGTTATGATCCTCCTGCTCACCCATATTGTCTTGGTTTCCAAAAAGAGAGTACCTAGGTTGTTTTACCTTTGAAGAAAACAAGGTTTCCCTTTGATGGAAAGGTCTTCCTATGGATTGGATGTTTGGGATTCTACATGATCCAGTTGAGACTATTGGTGCCAAAGTTTTTGTGTCAATTTGAGAGATAATTACATTGGTTGAACTAACAAACAAAATATTCACCTATTCAGGGTCTATGATGTCCTTAAAATTAGGGTCCCCTAGTGGTGGTTTAAAAGAAAAGGTTGTATTGTTTGGTTCTATGGAAGACTCGAGTGGTCTTTCCTGATGTCCTAATATGATTGATGCTTCAATTTATTGTTCTATAGTGCTCCCTATGTTAGTCCCTTTAGAGACTATTTTAGCCCTTTGACTTGAGCTAGCTCTTGTTTTTCGGTATCGGTCTGTGGATTTTATAAGTGGAATGTCCCTCCCCCCAAAGGGATCGGAAGGAACTTTGGTTGAAAGGTATGATTTTGATTTAATGTATCTACCTTGTGGGTCTCTAGGCTTATTCATGAAAGAAAGAAAAAACAAAAGAAAACGATACCATTTGGTTTCTAGGTCTATTCATGAAAGAAAACAAAAAGGAAAAGGAAAAACTACCATTGGGTTTGGGGGAACCTTCTATAGCATATGCGCAGGTTCTTACCTCTCATCTTAAAGCTCCCCCACCACCAAGCTAATGATAAGGTCTAAGGATGATCTATTTCTTAACTACTTCTTACCTTAAGACAACTCCCCGACAACGGTGCCAAAAATGATGGGTGTTATATATGCACTAAAAACACAGTAAAAACCCTCAACTAAATTGTCAACTCGGGGTAAGTAAACTTAGATTTGTAGAAAAATATATTCCCAAGGTAGAAGGGCTAGTAGGAATATAGTTTAACTATTGAAAGTAGATATCTAAGGCTAATCTACTCGAGAAAAACTATCTAACGAGCAAATCCTACTAAGCAACTTGAAACTAGGTAACCTAAGTACTTTTGGGCCAAGGATCAATGGATAGTTATAAGAAAACAAGTAAAAACCCTATGTAAAGCAAACTAGTTCATAACAATAAGCAAAAGCAACTATTTAAGCATAATAATGAGCAACTAACAAAAGAAAACTATTTTAACTTGCCAAGCTACATTCAATGAGAAGTTACCCTATGAAAGCAAGTAAACAAACAAGCAAGAAAAGACACCTAACTAACCTACTAAAGCAAGTAAACAAGTAAGAAAAGACAACTATCTAACATACTAAAGAAATAGACAAGTAAGCAAAGACAACTAACTAACCTACTAAAGAAAATATACAAGTAAGCAAAGACAACTAACTATTGCAAGCAATCAAATTAAAACTTCTCATTGAACAACTATCTAGCCTAAGAGGCAAGTGGACTAAACGCTTAATTCAAAACTATTTATAATTCATGAAAGGAAATCTATTTAATTGAAAGCAAGAAGGATTAACAACTAAATTTTAATATATGATAAACAACTACTCTCTAATCTATGAAAGCAAAAGACTATCTATCCTACAACAACAATTAAACTATCTTTTAAACTAGGAAAGCAAGAAACTATCTCTTCTGATCTATGAAAGCAAGAAAACTATCCTTTTGACCTATGAAAGAAAAAAAACTATATTTAATCTATGAAAAACTCAAATATAATGTTGGTGGTTGTGTGAATGTCTCTGGTGTCAGATGATATCTGGATGGCACTTGAAAACAAAGGACAATTCAAGAAGCATAAGCTCGATACTAATCTCAATGGAAAAGTTAAAGGTATGGATTAAACAATCCAATGATAATTTAGTCATGACAAAACAATGTTAGATACCCTGCATATTCATATATTAACCATCAACAACATAACGAGATCATCATTGTACTTCTATACTATGTAAGCAAACTTCATAATTAAATTCAGTCATTAACTAAGAAATTTAATTCTAGGAAAGGAAATTACATAAATGAAACTATGTTATATCTATTCTAAAAATTCAAAGTTCAAACTACAACAAGAAAATGCTTGAAAAAATAAATTAAAATACGATATTGAAAAGTAAAATAACAATCTACATTAACCAACAACTAATTAAACAAGATCTATATAAAAATGAGATAAGCAAGATATAATTAAAAACTAGAATTAACTCTATCCATCCATCAAATCCTTGTTGAAGAGGACCCAAATAAAAACTTTGTTATATTCTAATTAAAACTCTATTTTAAACTTGACTATAAAATCATAAATCAAAGCATAATCTAACATCTAATTGTGCACGGGGTTAGTCTAGGGGCTTTCAAGTCCATTCCTAATCTACAAGATCAATACATGTTAACACATCTCATCATTCTAACCTACAAAAGAGAATCAACACAATTAAACCACAACAAACTAATTAACAAAATAAAAATGCATGTACAGAAAATAAAGAGATCAATTAAATTATGAAATGCATAAACAAACATGAAGATAGTTACCAGACTACTGGTGGCCCCCCCAGCAAATCGTGGTCACTCTCTAAAACTACACCATGAACTCAACAGATCAAATTCACCATAAAAACTCAAAAATGCAGTTCTAGCATAATCTAGCTATGTAAAAACTCAAAACAGAGTAAAATCATTTTTCTATCTATCACACTGACAATTCTAATGCTTAAATGATGTTTGACCACCTCGGTGGTATTTATAATGTTTACAGGCCAAGCGGTCGACCACAGGAGGGTCAAACCGCTTCTAAATTCGGAAAATTATAATAAATGATGCCCTAACTGATAAAACAAAGCGAGCCAATAATCACACTCTTGAACAACTAAAACTAAGTTGTTGGAAGCTCAGTAGTTGTAGGGGGCAAGCATGAAAAAAACCCACGTTCCCGATTCAGCCATCATTGGTCGCCAAAACCATAATCACCAAGTCGCCCTCAATTTTTGTACAATACGCAGTGCTGGACAGAGTGTCGGATCAAGTGCAGGAATGAGTACTGGAAGGAGTGTCAGATCAAGTGCTAGAAGCAGAAACGTGGTGCATTTTTTCCCTGTAACACTAGAAAAATGTGAATTAGATCTTGGTAATCATAAAACATGACGAATTATACTCAATATAATCATTAAACATGAATTACACATACTAGTGTCAATCATACTTTTTTATCATGAGATTCTTCAAAAAGATCCTTTAAAATATGAAAAACACATATGTACATGCAACAAAATTGTATAATAACCGTCATAAAAGTGATCATATCTCAGGCCCAAGATGATGCTAAAAGGGCTGGTGTATAATGGTTTTGTTTGTTTATTAATGATTAACCCTGAGTCTTCCCACTATGTGCCAACAAATGGTTCCATTGTCAAGACCAGGATATGTAATTGGGGGAAATGTTTTGGAGGCCGAATAAGGAAGAGATCACAGAATGGTTGAGGAAGGAACAAGAATTTTCCATAGAATAGAATAGGAACCCATGGCTCAACGATGAGCAATGGTTGCAAAGGTATGTGTTTATAGATCTTCATGAAATATTCTTTGGTGAGTTTCCAATAATTTTGACTGAATGGTTAGAAAGGCCAGTGGACAATGTTGGAATATTTCGAGTTGAGGCTCTAAGAAACAAGACTCTTAAATTGATCAGACAATTGAATACAGTAAGTAATAAAGTTTTTCATGCAGTTGATTTTTGGTCGAATAGTATATTGGGGTGTTATATTAGAGAGTTTGCAATAGATTGTACCTGGTATTATAGTGTCACAAAGAGGGAATTCTTCAAGGGTCCGTGTGGAATATTTATGAACAAAATGTCTACCTACATAAATATTTTCTTGTGTGGAAAGAATGTTATGAAGATGGCATATGATTGATAGGTGACTTCATGCACATAAAGAGACTGGGGGATCAATAGAGGATGGTCTGAGAGTGGAAAGAGATGAAATGGATGAATAAGGAATAGATGGACTAAGGATGTCGAGAAAGGAAAACAATGATTTAGATGGAGAGATTGGAGAATTGTGCTATGGGAAAAAATTTAGGTATAGTAAGAAGGAGATTGTGACTGAGAGAGAGGAGAAACACAAAGCTTTTGAAAAAAGAGACCCCTAAATAATTCTTCAGATCACATTGTACAGAGAAAGGGAAGAGAAAGAAAAGGATCCTCAATGAAGTCTAACAGAAGAAGGAAGTCCATCTCAAATTGAAATTTGTGTTGAACCCATGACCCAATGTGCATCACTAAGATGTGAAACAGAAACTGGAACTTTGTCAAGAAAAATTGTACTTAGTGGAGGAAGCCATAACAATATTCATAATTGTGTTAGTAGCACAACGGACCAGAGTCAATCAACATCAATGAAGGTAAGTACTATGTATAATACAATGGAAGGAATAGATAATACATTGAGAATTCCTGAATTCCATGGAGAATGGTCAGAAGACCCAGAGAAACATATGTTTGTATGTGAGATGATATGGACTATGAATAATTTCCAAGATGAAGCAATGAAGATTGTGTATTTAGAAATGACATTCAGAGGTCACGCACTGTTATGGTACGTGAAGTATGAAACTACTACACGAGTAGGACAATCAAGGACATTGGTAGAAATTGGAAAATATTTATTAAAGGAATTTCAAAATCGAAATTTGAATCGTAGTACATCACAAAGCTGAAAGAAATTAAAAAAACAGAATGAGACAGTTTGGGATTACAATCAGAGTTTTAAAGATGTGATGGGTAGATTAATATTCCATATTCCTGATGAAAAACATAGAGAATGGTTTATCTCATGTTTGTTTCCACATATTTGTTGTCCTCTGACACAACAAAAGGTCACGTCGTAGCCAGAAGAATTAGAAATTGTGATGAACTTAGAAGAATCTCGTGTAGGAGATGTCATGGGGATAACACGGCTTTAGTCATAGTTGGTTGTGCTAAGGATTCAGCTGTCAAAACTAACGAAACGAAAGGAAAAGAGTGAACAAGTTTCGCGTATTACATGTAAGATAGAAGGACATCATAAATACAAATGCCCAACATTTGCAAGACATGGGAACATCATCCAACCAATTTTCCATTATTTCAGAAGTACTAGAGTACACCCAGGAATTATTTTTGTAATTTTTACAAGTCTATACGACATGATGAGAAGGATTCCCACACATTCAACTTAATGAGAAAGAACATTGTATATGCATATAGGATCCAAGAAGAAAATTTCATAGAAGAAGGAGGAGTTCCACAATATAATACTCTAAGAGGATTTAATCATGGTGGATGAGGAATATTCGGCATAGGTTGAGAATGAGGAGAATTTATTAGAGGAGGAAGAGGATCAATCATTCGTTAAAATTGCAATCAATTGAGACATTTAGCGAGAGACTACTTGAATCTGTGCACAACATTCACTTACTATAGAGCATTAGACCATGCAATATAATATTGTCCTCAATTGATAGAGAAACTGTAGGAAAGAGGGAACTAGAACCAGAACATACAAATGATAGTAACAAAACAATGCAACGATCATCCCCAGATAGCAATAGTTAAGCATGGAGGAATGAGAACCAGAGCATACGTGACAAATCAAGGGAATAATATCCACCAGTGGGTAAGGAAATCAATAGAGTCATTACCATTTTTTGATCTGAAAAAAGAGAAAGAGACTTACCAACATGCAAGAAAAGAATTGATGGGAACAAACTAGATAGCATCAACTTCGACTATTCCATCATTGTATGATCGACCACCAGTATATGATATGCCTCTAGTTTATGACCATAAAAAAAATAAAAATGATAAGGTAAGTACTTTCAAGATATTTTTAAGAAGCTTCTTAGATCTAATGAAGGATAAATCTACTTTGAATATTCTGTGTGGAATGATTAATCATTCTTCCCAAGAAAAATAGAAACTTGTCGCACATAGAGCAGCTAACCAAGTGCACAGTAAGAAGCAAATAAGTATGGAGTTTTGACTCAGTGCGTAGATAGGACCTTATGAAATGGACAATATAATTTTGGATTTAAGCTCTGATGTGATTTGTATCCCGAGACAGACTTAGGAAATGATGGACCAAACGAAGTTGATATGTTCATCGATCCAATTGAGATTAGAAAACTAGCATAAGATCACTCTACTCAGAAGTTTAATAGGATTAAATGTCAATATTTATGGGGTGCACAATGTAGGAAATTTTTTAAGTGATTGACATAGTAGATGGAAGTACAACATATCCATCATTGTTGGTGTTAATACTAAGAGGGGGGTGAATCAGTATCAAGTACAATTTAAAAACTTTTTCAAATTATATTTAAACCATTCAATTATATCCAATGAGCAATGAAAAATAGTATAAGAGTTAAACCAATACACCATTAACAAACATTTTCAATGCATGGGAACATCATTCATTCATGCACAATATATGAGAAATAATCAATAGTTATTGTTCAAGGGAAGTAATGACTTCCAAAGGTAGCTACATCTTCCAAATATAAAGGGAGGGATAAACCTCCAAAAGGAAGATACAGTTATCCAATATCAAGAGAGGGTTGACCTATCCATCCTTTCCCCTTCCTTCCACCCAAGAATATATGAGAGATAATAAACCTTTACATTAAATTATCACCATCAACTAACCATCACATAGAACCTGATAATGGTTCCTGAGAATTATTCAACTTATGCAATTATTATAATCTTGGAATACTCTGATCCTATACATAATATTACTCAATGTATTCTCTGAAACCCCTCCAAGTTTCACTCCTTGAATCCTCCCAAAAAAGGAGTTATAGAGAAAATAATAGACCTTATTCAATTCTGGTTTATTCAGGAGAACGAACTTGTACAACATGCCCCTCGCTCAATTTTTAACATCATATTCTGAAATTTTTACACAGGAAACTAAAACCTGTACTATTTCCAATGAAATTGGTTTCACTTCATTTGTATTCTCTACGTATATGTTATGATTGTTTTACCCTGAAACACCTTTTTATGACTAGCTTCAGGACTAGTCAAAAACCTTATCTTCCACATAGTGTATCTCCAAAATTATAGTGAATAAAGAGCTGAAATTGTTACCACGGGTACCTAGATATGTCTTCTCACTACCATACCAATTTCTCTCTCTAAACCATTCTAGAAAAATGTTATATCGAAAATGGTAAGATGACCTATCAATAACATACCTTCGAACACATCACCAAAATACTTCATCCCTTGAAATCCGACCTTCTTTACATCAAATTTCCTCTGAAATTTGACTTATATCTCCTTATTCATTAACAAACTTGTGTGTGTTGAAAAATGAATGTTTAATGAGATGTATTTATACCCTTTATGTCACTTCCTTTTAACATTAGGGCTGACCTGACACTTTCTTATTTTGTAATTCTTTTCTTTAATTATCTTCAAGGTCGACCTGTACTTCCTTCTTCAATTCACTTTGTCATATTCAAAAATTCATTTATCCTCAACCATGAGGATCCACATGAAGTGTCACCTACCACCAAAAACAACATGATGTATATTATCCATTCATGGGTGTTTTATATTCATGTTCATTGTCCTTCATGTCCAAATACTTTCATCAATCTTGCAGTCCAAAACCAATGACTAGGGTTGACATCAATGACAACAACCAATCTTCGAACAATCTCCCCCTTTGTCATTGATGGAAACACTCATGCTCCCCCTGTCATCATGATCCCATATTATCTCCCCCTTTGACATCAATGGAAAAGGGTAGGGTTTCTCCCCCTGTGTTTAATGGCATAAGGTGACCTCCTTCTTTGGGGCATCTCCCCCTGAACATGTGGCACTCAATAATACTTCATCCTTATTTTTGGTCTTTGGGACTTTTTCTTCCTTTGAATCCTTTTGTGTGTGTTTTTTCTTCTCTCTCTTCTTCATGTTGAGGATGTATATGTTGTTTGGTCTTCTTGTTGCAGTTGCAACCAATGTTCCTGAGTTATTTTCTTTCATTTTACATTTTTGGGAGTCAAACATAAGAGTGTATCCTTGATCACATATTTTGCTGACACTGAGAAGATTATGCTTCATATCTTCAACCAATAGGAATTTTCATGCTTTTACATTTTCACTTCCAATCTTTACAGTTTTGTTTACAAGTATTTTTGTAGATGAGTCATCTCCAAATGCAACATTTCCACCCTTTTTCTTCAAAGTGACAAATTTTCTTTGATCTTCGGTCATATGAGATTGTTAGGACCCTACAATGTACCTTTTTGCTCACACCTTTTGCTACCATTACACCATTTTTCCACTCACATTTAAACTTATATTATCACCTTACCCTATCTCTCCAAAGGTATACAACGTCTCTTCTCTTTACTATATGTTTAATCTGTTTTGCATATAATTTTACATTACTCTTGTACTTAACCGATTGATCAAAAATATATAAGTGCTGAAACAGTTTGAACTACAGATTAGCATTGAGGCCTGTTGTTGAAATAGTTAAGGAATGCAAACCCTGTGGCTGAACAGTCCATGGTCTATGATGTTGAAACAACAACCCACACAAAGCTGTTACACTGACCACAACAACCGCACCTTGAGCCAGAATCAACCACTGCTACTACATGAAACCACGTTGTTGAAACAGTTAGAACGCAAATCCTGTTGTTGAAACAGCCCGCGATTTGCGATGTTGAAACAACATACAACAGTAAAGAAGATAAATATAGAAGTTTTTACTCCATCCACAACAACAACACCTCACTCAGCACCTTTTCAACTATTGTAATAGCATTATTTTACGGGAGACCAGGATATCCTATTCCAGTAAAGATTTGATCTGACTAAGAATAGGATTCAGATGCGCACATGTAATTTGATGATCAAAATTGTATCAAAGGGATTCTCCCTTTAAATAAGAGGAAATCACCATTAGAGAGGACCTTCTTCTTAACTAAGAAAGGATTTACACAGAGGGATGTGTTTTACTTCAGATTGTAATGTAACACAGCTGAGAGATGAATAAAAGATTGTTCTGAGCATTTCTCTCTAGTTCCTTTCGTTTTAGTGGAATCTTCTGAGAAGGGAGGGCCCACCTTCTTCACAAGATTCACCTGTTAGCTTTGTAGTGTGTTAATGTTATTTCTGTTCATGACTTGATTAAATTATGTTTTGCTGAAACACTACTTTACTGAACTCTGTCTTGCTGAAACTCTGATTTACTGGTTGTTACATTGTTTTCATATAATTCATGCTTGGGTAACTATTGATTATTCTAGTTAGCAATTCCATTTGGTGAATTTATGAAAGTGTGATAATCAGGGACAGGTGCTGAAGATTCCTGCTTGGGGAATAGGGTCTTGTTCTCTGTTAAAAGATAGAAAACCTTCAGTGTGTGTCAATCATTCCAATTAGCAATGCGTTTATGAGAGTGTGATGACCAGAAACAGGTGTTGAATATTCCTGCCTGGGGAATAGGGTCATGTTCTCTGTTAAGAGATAGTTAGCCTTCAGTGTGTGTCAATTATTTCAGTTAAGCAATGAGTTCATGAAGTGTGATGATCAGAAACAGGTGTTGAAGATTCCTTCTTGGGGAATAGGGTCATGTTCTCTGTTACAAGATAGTTGGTCTTTCCTGTTGCAGCATCTTGTTGTTATTCTAAATGTAATCCATGATTCTTTAGATAATTATTTCTTTAAACTTTGAACTCTGCAATAGGTAGGTTGATTTCTTGTAATTCAAAGTAGAACTTCAGTTTGTTCAAGGAAAAGTGTTATTAATGTGTTTTTACTACAACCCTAGATTGCTTTTGAGATTGAGCATATACTGTGTGTGATTACCTTTGAAATAAACAGACTTCCCTGGGTTGACAATTTATGTAGCACTTGATTGTTTAGTTAAATAAGAAATAATAGTGACCAAAATTTTGGCACCGTTGTTGGGGAAGGTAATTATAGATTTCAAAAGCACTTATGATTTTTCAGATACAAAGATTGCGTGAGAGGACGCGAAGACCCCAAAGACACTGACCCTACAGGTGGCAGGGGCAGAGGAAGAAGAGGAAGAAAAACTTATATTGATGAGATTATATCAAAGTCTGAATCTGCTGCTCAACGACCAAACTCTCGGAAACCTAAGTCCCAACCTTCATTTCAAGAAAATTTCAAGACGAGGAAAGAGGTTTGGAGTCCTGAGACAGTCGAGAAACCAGCAGGAAACATTGAGGACAGAGCTGTTAGAAAAAAACAGGACCGCGGAGCAATAAAATAAAACAAATGCAGAAACAAAACACAGAAGACACACAATACAAGAGAGACATAGATTTATGTGGCTCACCCAGTGTGGGCTACGTCCACCAGAGAAATTGCCAGGTCCTTCCTTTATTATTATCCAGCAAATGAAGGGATACAACCGATAGCAAAACCCGCTATAACTTCCTCTTCTTTTTCTCAAAGTCTCCTCTCTCAGAATACAATATTCACCACCCTCCATAGCTGTGATACATTTCCATCATAAAAGAGGGTTTCCTTCTAGGGAAAAAAACCCTAACA
The DNA here is from genome assembly GCA_009831015.1 of Picea engelmannii. Taxonomy (NCBI): domain Eukaryota; kingdom Viridiplantae; phylum Streptophyta; class Pinopsida; order Pinales; family Pinaceae; genus Picea; species Picea engelmannii. The sequence continues at coordinate 82,718 of ML827534.1, read as the reverse complement.
TAATCTCTACCATTAGATCTGCGACCTTATAATGAACGGTCCAGAATTACAATGAAATTACAATATACTTTTACAAGGCAATTTTCTCTTCAGGGGCTTCGCCCCTGAACCCCCGCTGGGAGCCCGCTTGCCCCCAGACCCCCCAGCCGTGGGGATAGGCCCCCCGGACCCCGCAAAGGGTGTAGCCCCCCTCTGCACTCCCTCATGTGGAAGAGTGTACATACTTCTAGGGTGTAAATACTTCATGGGGCATAAACACAACTGAAAGTAAAAGACCTATAAATTAGGAAGATAATCAGGCTCCACAACCAGCAATCTCCCACTTGGATACTGATCTCAACAACTCCACCACTATTGTATATGCTCGACTATGAACTTTCTTGGACCTAAAAAATTTCTCATTTTCATCTTCATTCTTGAAGACCAATTGAAACTGAGCAAGAACTCAGTTTCTCCCTGGTTACTCCCTTTGTTAACATGTCTGCAGGATTCTAGCTAGTGTGTATCTTTTCTAGCTTCAATTGTCCATCGATCAAGGTGGATCGTATGAAGTGGTACCTCAACTGTATATGCTTAGTATTCGAATGGAAGGCTGAGTTATTTGCAAGGTGAATGGCACTCTGACTGTCACAGTACAACTTGTTGTTCTCCTGCTTCTTTCCCAATTTCTCCATAAACCTTTGTAACCAAATCATCTCTTTACTAGCCTATGTAGCAGCAACATACTCTTCCTTTGTTGTTGAAAGTGAAACAACCTTTTGCAGTTTTGAAATCCAACTTACTATTGTTCCACCTATAGTGAAAACATACCCTGTGGTGCTCCTCCTGTTGTCTTTATCACCTGCCATATCTGAATCAACATATCCATGTAGAAAAGTGTCTGAACCTCCAAAACATAATGCATGTGTACTAGTACCTCTCAAATACCTGAGAATCCACTTTACTGCCTCCCAATGTTCTTTACCTGGATTG
>ML827534.1:52230-62902 GCA_009831015.1 Picea engelmannii | reverse complement strand
GAAAGCACAAACAAAGTAATAGAAGCCATTCTCACAAAAATAGTGAAGGAAAGTAGAAAGGATTGGTCCAATAGACTCCTTGAAGCATTATGGGCCTACAGAACTACCTGGAGAAATACTACAGGGTTTTCTCCCTATGAACTAGTCTATGGAAAGAGTGTTGTCTTTCTTGTGGAATTTGAAATAAAAACCTTAAGGACTTCTTTAGCTGCCAACCTTTATCTAACCGATGCACAGACAGCCAAGTTACAGCAGCTTAATGAATTAGAGGAGAAAAGACTAGATGCCATTCAGCAAACAACTGTAATTCAACAACAAAGATCACAATGGCATGACAAAAATATCAAAAATAAGCAGTTCCAGAAAGGTAATTGGGATTTACTGTATGATTCCCGGTTCAAAGAATTTCAAGGGAAACTGCGCGCAAGATGGTTAGGACCTTACGAAGTAGACACAATTTTTCCTAATGGAACAGTAAGGCTCCTTACAATCGATGACTCCAGAACTCCATTACTTGTAAATGGTCATCGACTCCGTCTGTACCAAAAACCTATTTCTAAAGAAGATTTTAAGGCTACATGCATGGCAGATGCTCATCTTCTTTTCTTTGAGGGGGTTTCTACCCCTAGTAATAATTAATTCTCTTAAAGATTTCCTTTAATATTAGATTAGATTAGATTAGATTTCATTTACTAATAATCCCTATCAAGAAATATCGTCCTACATTCGATTTTTGCAGGATCCCGATCAAAGCACAGGAGAGGTCGATCTTTCCTCAAAGAGACAAGCTTTCACGATGCTGAAACACCGCTGTGCAGCACTGCTGATTTTCACGATGCCGAAACACTGTTGTACAACAATGCTGATTTTCACGATGCTAAAACACCGTTGTGTAGCACTGTTGATTTTCACGATGCCGAAACACCGTTGTGCAGCAATGTTGATTTTCACGATGCCGAAACACCGCTAGGAAACACTGGTGACTTTCTTCCCGATGCTGAAACACCACTGTTCATCACTTTTCATTTCTTCTCATTTCCAAAAACACTCCAGTCCGCCGTTTCCTCATCATTTTTCATTTCCGAAACAACTCCGTCCAGCACTTGTTTCGCCTTTCTCCCTTCCGTTGCTGAAATACCGTTACCAGCAACCTTTCATCATTTTTCCTAATGCTGAAACACCATTGTTCAGCATTTTTTTTCCATTTCTTCCCATTTCCAAAAACACTCCAGTCTGTCGTTTCCTCATCATTTTTCATTTCCGAAACAACTCCGTCCAACACTTGTTTCGCCTTTCTCCCTTCTGTTGCTGAAACATCATTACCAACAATTTTTCATTTTTTCCCTTTCCGTTGCTGAAACACCGTTACCAGCAACCTTTCATCATTTTTCTCCCGATGCTGAAACACCATTGTTCAGCATTTTTCATTTCTTCCCACCCCCCTCACTATCTTCATTGCCGAAACAACTTCGTCCAGCACTTGTTTCGACGTTCTTCTTTGTTGCTGAAACACCATTATCAGCAACCCTTAATTTTTCTCACCCTCCATCATCGACGAAGCAATTCCGTCTAGCAATTGTTTCGCCTCTTTCCGTTGCTGAAACACCATTTTCCAGCAACCATTCACGATGCTGAAACACCACTGTTCAGCACTTTTTAATTGTCTTCCGATACTGAAACACCAGTTATCAGCAGTTTTTCATCTACAGCAATTGTTTCGTTCTTCTCTGTTGCTGAAACACCCGCCTTTCACCATCGTTTGACAGCAAGATTTTACGCTCTCAAATGTTAGTTCGAACAGCAGGTTCCCGACACAATCAAAAACTGCCGCCACAACAGCATCACCACAAACAAACATCATATCTGATTGGATGAACAAACCAAATGGTAAGGAAAAGGTATGTAAATTTTATGTAATTCAGTTAGGCTATAGATAATGAGAAAGATTTTGCGTCATTATGACCATTCAAGCACAATTAGTACTAACTACACTTGACAGGAGGGGAAGTACACGTCAAATCCACGATACCATCATTTCACCCAATCTCACCGCCACCATCCCACCACCCTTTCGCACATTTAACCATTATTCCTGCATAATGTTGATCGGAAAAACTCACTTTGTACCAGAGCTGATACACAAATTCTCGACACTGTATTTTACCAAGCTAGTAGCCATGGGAGGATCCATCATAAGGAATGAACCCGCTACCACAGCACTGCTCGAACAATATCCAGTAGCATATCAAATTTTCGAGCAAGCAGGTTGGCTGAATTACTTCCGCAGACTTCAGTGGTATAACGAACAGCAAGTCCTACAATTCGCCCAAAATCTCCAGGAGGACCATTTTGTAGTTGCAGGCGTCTGAATATCGGTATCAGAGGGAGACATAGCAGAAGTCTCAGGCCTCCCCAGAAATGGCACTCGAGTGTTCAGTCGAAAGAATATCATTAAGGATGTCCAGCAGAGCTTCTACCTGCCTGAGGAAAGAATTGTATTTAAGGGAAGAGGCGTTCAGCTCAGTTCACTGCCACCTCCATGGCCGGGAGTCTCCAGATTCATCAAACACTACCTAACCTGCGAAGGTCGCTATCAAGTAGTCTATCAGCACGATTTCCTTTTGCTTTCCCATTTAAGGCATAACAAACGGGTCAACATTACATATTATTTGCTGGGTTGTTTAAATAATATGGCACATTATTGTCGTACGGCAAAAGATCCCACCCTGTCACTCACCCACCATCGCCTTGTCCAATTACTCATTCAAAGGGGTTTCACCCAACAAATCCCCCCAGTAAATAACCCACCTATAAACCCTCAACCAGCTGCTGAAATTTCCCATGAGCAGCAACAGCAAAACCCCCCAGACATTCTCGAAGTACCCCATATTCCGCCCACAGAACCAACCAGTCCAGTCAGCCCCCCTACCCTACCTGAATCGTCACACACCGTACCAGAGTCTTCCACTTCCGCCCTTCACATTCTAATTGATGACTCTGAACCAGAAAATGTCCCCTGCCCTATCATCCAGGAAAGACCTCCACGAAAACGGAAACAAGCTCCCCCTTTTCCACCTTTCTTATGGAAAAAGCGAATAAGAGCCTCCACAAGACCACCCCTGATGATCCCTACTTTATACACCCCACCAATTCGACTAACACCCCATTCACCTCCAACTCTCCAAACCCTGGGATCTTTGCCTATTCCAACCTCGGCGGCTGCAACACAAGAACCGGCCACTGATATTGACTTTCAGGAATCAGAAGCCCAGACATCATTTGTTTTTGAAAAAGCTGAAACACAACATTCAGTGGCTGAAACACAAGAACCAGCCACTGATTTTGAAATTGAGGAAATCGAGACCCCGGCTGCTGCAACACAACATCCCGTGGCTGAAACACAAGAACCAGCCACCGATTTTGAAATTCAAGAAATTGAGACCCCGGATGCTGCAACACATCATCCAGTGGCTGAAACACAAGAACCAACCACTAATATCGACATTGAGATTCAGGAATCAGAGGTTGAGGGTGATGAAACACTATTTTCCTTACACCAGGAGGCTGAAACACAAGCATCAGTTGCCATTCCCGTAGCTTCTCCACAAGAACCAGCTAAGGAGACGATGACTGCAACACAAGAACCAGTCATCTCCAAATCCAAATAAACAATGGCCGATGTCTTGGAAGAAAACAACTTTTTAAAGTCTCAATTGGAAGCATATCAGCAAGAACTGGCCAGAGCCAAGGAAGCATATGAAAAGGAGCTCAATTCATACACTGCAAGCCATCTAGCAACCCTGGCAGAACAAACTAAAGAAAGCATATGCAAGGAATACATGTGTTGCCAATGTGGAGATATTTATTATCGGGCAGGGTATAAGATAGTTCAAGTGCCACTACCAGGAACAGTCCCTCCACTTTCCCCTTTTCAAGACAAAATTAAGACCGAACCTGCTGCAACACAAGAACCAGCAGGCTCTTCCAGGATCAAGAAAGAAGTCCCTCCTGTTGTCAACCAAGCTGTGCAAAAAGTGCCCATGGAGGAAGTTACACCTTCCAATCAAATCAATCTCTCCACTTCCAGGGAACAGTCCACTCAAACCTTGCCTAATCCCACTACTTCAGATGCTGAAACACAAACTCGGCCGTGGGATGATCATGCAGAGATACAAAAGTGGAAGGAGTATGCTGAGACACAGGCCCAACATTTGCAAATACACAGGCAAACCTGGAGAAATCACACTGTCTCAAATTGGGAAGCATTGGACCTGACACGCCAGGAAGTTCGAGAAGTCAAGAAGAAAAACAGAGATTTAAAAGATAGAATCGTCAAAATCTTTGATTTGATGCACACACTAATGGCCACAAGGAAACCTTCTTGTAACTATTCTTTATTTCTCATAGAGAGACTCACATGGTTCCAAATCAAAGCAATTATAGCAGGAAAATCCTATGAAGTAATACAACCAACAGATTTTGTCAAAACCTTTCTAGCAGCCTCCATCCGGGATCAGCACCTCTTATGTGAAGCATACTTCCATAATGGGGCTCTTCCCGAAAATAGGTTGCTCAATATAAACCCTCTTGTTGGAGATGTCCAACTTCGAGCATTCACTTCTTTTCTTTACAATCAAATTTTTTGGCAGAGTGATTTTTCGGCTGCCAAGCACAACCAGGACAATAAACTCCTCTGGATTAGACCAAAACCAGAAAGGGCAGCCAGATTTATTTCAGAATATTATGAGGTCTTGAAACAACAAGGGGTGACTGAGCATGTTCAACAGCTACAGTCAGTAGTGCTCCAAGAATGTCAGCAAAGCATCAGTTCCATAGAGATTCCTGCCCTCCAGGCCAACAACCTGTTTTGGCAGCAATCCACAGAAAAGAGGCAATAACACAACCCTTTTGTTCCGGCCAACTTAGAAGAAGCAATTTCAAGGGTACCCAACTACTTCCAGTGTGTTAGACATTGTGCTGAAAATTGGATAGGGTACAAATTTTACTTTCCCCTCCTCTGGCTTCCAATAGAAACATATCAAGTCAGTTATAAATTGTCTCCGAAGGCCGAGACATCAGCATGGAAAAGACTGCAACAGGTCCAGGGGTTCAAAACACCAACAGACAGTACCGCCCGGAGCTACTGCTTGAGTAATTTACATGGTCAGAGCCAGTATCAAGACTCTGATTCAGAGTGAGTTGCCTGAGGACATGCAACACCTTGAGCTGGGGGGGATATTAGGACCACATATTGTACCTTTTTGCCCATACTTTTTGCCATCATTATACCCTTCATCACTTATATTTAGACTCATAATATCACTTCATCTGATCATTCCAAGGTATACAACATCCTTTCTCATTACTATATGCTTAATCTATTTTGCATAATATTTTACATTACTTTTGTACTTAACCATTGATTAGAAGTGCATAAGTGTCCATAACTGCATATCAACATTTGAAGCCTGTGCTGAAACACAGAACTGTCCGAGATCGTTGTTGTTGAACTGATGCTGAAACACGGAGCTGCTACACAATCCGAGGTCGCATATGCCGAAACACGGAGTTTCTACACAGTCCGAGGTCGCATATGCCGAAACACGGAGCTGCTACACAGTTCAAGGATGCAGATGCTGAAACACAGAGCTGCTACACAGATCGAGGACGCAGATGCTGAAACACAAAGTTGTCACACAGTTCAGAATTGCAAATGCTGAAACACACAAGGAGACTGCCAGAACCAATGATGCTGAAACAGTTAGCAGTCAGCCGACACAGTCAAGAGCGCAATTCACGTGGATGAAACAGCCCGTGAATTGCAATGCTGAAACAACATCAGCAGTGATGAGAAGGAGCTGTTACAGCAGTCGTAACAGCAATACTCCGTTCAGTTCCTGTATTAGCATTCGGTTGCATGAGAATAGGACATCCTATGCTGATTTAGAAAGAAGATCTGATTTAGGATAGGATTCAGATATGCTTTGTAATGATTGTATCGAAGGGATTTCCTCTTTAAATTCAGGGGAAATCACCATTTGAGATATCCAAGTTTTGATACATTGAAGCAACTCCAGAGAAGTGGGACGTATTCTATTCTTTCAACTTGTAATGTGATATTTCGACAGATGAATATAAAACTGCTTTGAGTATCCTTCTCTAGATTTTCGTTCAGGGGAATCTTGTGAGAAGGGAGGGCCCACCTTCATCACAAGATTCACCCATTAGATAGAAGTGTGTTAGTATAATTTATGTTTACGTTTTGTTTAACTGTCGTTTGATGAAACACTGTTTTAATGAATTTCGCTTTGTTGAAACACTATTGATTCTATCTTAGTTATTGAATGAAATTTATAATTATTTTTATCAATCTTGTGTGATGATTTTGTGAGGTTAGCAGAGAATTGGTTAAAGGTCCTTTCTCAGACAGAAAGGGATCAGAACATCATATCCTCTGTAGAGTTCATTTACTGTTGCATGTGTACTAGCCAGAGAATTGGTTAAAGTGTTCATGCTCAGACAGAAAGGGACTACAACACCTTGTCCTCTGTAGATTTCCTTTGCCTTTGCAAGTGTGCTAGCCAGAGATTTGGTCAAGTGTTCCTGATCAGACAGAAAGGGACTTTAACGCCTTGTCTCCTATAGATTTCCTTTACCCCTGCAAGTGTGCTAGCCAGAGATTTAGTTAAAGTGTTCATGCTCAGACAGAAAGGGACTACAACACCTTGTCTTCTGTAGGTTCCATTTACCTCTGCAAGTGTGTTAGCCAGGGATTCGATTAAGGGTTCCTACTCAGAAAGGAAAGAACCAAAACATCCTGTTCTCTGTAGACTTTCCTTGGTGTTAACCAGAAACTGGGTTAGAGATCCCTGCTCAGAAAGAAAGGAATCAGACTGCCCTGTTCTCTGTAGACCCCAACTACAAAAGTGTGCTAAAACAGAAGTAAGGCTCAAGGCTTCTACTTAGACAGAAAGGAACTAAGTGCTTTGTTTTCTGTTAGATAGAGTTAATTGTTTTCTGCATTATTGTTTTCATGAAAAGAGTGTTAATGTTGAAGTCTTTGTTTGAGAGTAAGGGTCCTATTCTGTGATTGTAGAATAGTTGTTCTTTCCCATTGCAAGTATTATTTTAATGTAATCCAGGATTCTTAGATTGATCTTTAAGGAACTCCAATAGGGAAGTTACTTTCCTGTGATTTAATTCAGAGCTTCAGTTCATTCAAGCAAGTCTAATTAGTATAGATTTCTTTACTACAACATTAAGTTGCTTTTGGAATTGAGCATATACTGTGCGTGGCTATCTTTGAAACAAAATACTTCCCTGGGTTGATAATTTATGTTTCACTTGGTTGTTTAAAATTAATTAAGCAATTATAGTGACCAACAACCACCAATTCCTAATTATGCACGAAGACAGAGACAAGACCACTTTTGTGATAGAATGGGGTTGTTACGAGTACACAGTAATGTCGTTTGGGTTGAAAAATGCACCAACAATATTTTATATAATAGTTGTCACAACCTTTAAGGATCTTATCAATAAGTTATTAGAAGTGTACTTAGATGACTAGAAAATATTTATTCTATTGAAAGATAATGTTGAACTTTTGCACTTAATGTTGGATAAGTGTAGGCCATACTAGATCTCATTGAATCTAAAGAAATGCATTTTTTGTGCACCTTTTGGAATTTTGTTGGGCCATGTGGTGTGTAAACAAGGATTGTTAATGGACCTTCCCAAGATAGTTGTGATTGTTTATTTTCCACCACTGAATTTAATGTGACTATTGAAATCCACATTAGGTCATACAGGATATTATAGAAATTTCATCAAAGGATATGCATAGATCACAACCCCTATGGAGAAGTTATTGAAGAAGGAAGTGAAGTACCAGTGAAATGATGAATGTCAGAAGAGTATTGATCCACTAAAACAAAAGATGGTCATTGCATCGATTCTAGTATTTCCTTACTGGAACAAGGAATTTCATGTATATGTGGATGCATCGCCTATAACTTCAGGAGTATTTTTGGCACAACCAGGTGAAGGGAAAAAATAACATTTGATTGCATTCACTAGTAGGAAGTTATCATCTACTAAGCATAACTATACTGCGATAGAATGAGAAAGTTTGGCGATGGTGTATTCCTTGCAAAAGTTCAGACATTACCTACTTGGGTCTCATTTAAAGATGTATACAGACCATTATGTGGTAAGATACCTAGTAAACAAGCCAGTGTTGGGAGGGAGAATATGTAGATGGTTACTGTTGTTCCAAGAATATGAATTTGAGGTGATCGTAAAACTAGGAAATTTTAACTCAGGATCGGATCATTTGTCTCACATACTGTCAGGTGAATATGCATGGAACTTGGATGACAGTTTACCACATATGCACTTAATTGCAATTCATATGGTGGATGATTGTTTTGAAGAAATAATTCATTTTTTTAGCAAAGGAGTAGCTCCATTAGACTTCACATTGGCACAGAAGAAGCAACTTGTAGTGAAGGTAGCAGAATATCAGTTGATAGCAGGAAATATATACAAGTTAGGCACATATGGTATTCTACGACATTGTGTATCGAAGCATGAATGAAATATGGTATTTTCAGAGGCACATGAAGGGATTTCAATAGCTCACTTTGCAGGAAAGGTGACAAATCAGACTATTCTGTGTGCAGTATTATGGTGGCCTACCCTTCATAAAGATGCTAAATAATTTTTCCAGAGTTACAATGTCTGTCACAGACTTGGGAAACCTTATAGGAGAGATGAAATTCCCTTATTTATGCAACTGACATTACAATCATTTGAAAAATGGGCCATAGATTTTGTTGGGAAAACTAATCCACTCCCAAGATGATTAGGGGCAAGGTACATCATTACTGTGATGGAATACTTAACTAGAAGGGCTAAGGTAGAACCAGTCAGAGACTACAACATGAATTCAACCGCACAATTTTTGTTTGAAAAAATAGTCACAAGGTTTGGATTCCCAAGAGTACTTATGAGTGATCAAGGAACTCACTTTATGAATAGGAAAATTGCAAAATTAACAAAGGAGTTCCATATTCATCATCAAAAGAGCACACCATACCATCCTCAAGAAAAAGGAATAGTGGGAGCCTTCAGTAAGATTCTGGAACATGTGATAAAAAAGGTTTTCAATGTAATTCAGGATGACTGGAACTTGAATATTCCAGAAGTAGTATGGGCACAAAGGACTACAAGCAAGAATCTAATATGGCATACTCCATTTAGTTTGACATATGGACAAGAAGTTTTTATGCCAATCGAATTCATAGTATCGAGTTTTTGCATTTATGCAATGACAGAGCTTACAGATTTAGGCACAGTGGAAAAGAGACTGTCAGAACTTATGGAATTAGAAGAATATTGTTTCATCGCAATTTTTCATCAACAAGTATAGAAAGTGTAGAGAAAGATTGGCACGATAGACATATCAAGTAGAACAAATTTCAAATAGAATACTTAGTGTTACTTTATGAAAGTAAGTTTTTGCACCACCCAGGGAATCTCTAGAGGCATTGGTTAGGACCATAAGTGATAAGGTTCATTACAGAAGTAGGTGTTGTTCAGCTGGAGAAATTGGATGGAGAATTTATGGAAGGATTGGTTAACAATAGTCGGTTGAAACCATACATGGATGGTCGTGCTTCCATGCACTAGTACAAACTACATAGAATGTGTACCATAGTGTATTATAGTGTAGGTAGGAGAAGAAAGAAAAATTAAACAAAAGAAGAAAAAGCAATACAAAGTGTTCAACATAAGAGATATAAGCTTTGAAGGAAGCATAAAAGAATTGTTCAAATAGTTAAGTTAGAGAATGTCATAGAGAAGAAGTAAACGAGAAGGATGCATGTGTAAGAAGGATGAATGTGTAAGTAGTGGCGTCATGTAAACATAAATGAATATCGACAAGAAAAATTTGACAAGTTGGAGAATATAATGGATAATTCATCGAAGATATAGAGTTAATGAAGCATTAAGGAAAGTGGGTTAGACTGTAACTTCGAGAAAAAATGAGTTTAGAAACAAATGGAAACTGGATAAAAGAAGTGGAAGGGTCGAATGGGTGAAAGTGGTGTTATTCATATCTCCATAGAGAGCAGTGAAAGAAGAGAGCATGGATCCAAATGAAAGAATAAAAAATACTAAGAAATTAGTTACAAAGAAGAGTTGCAAAGAACAATGGAACCACCTAAGGCAGTAGCAACGTCAACATCAATACTAAATAAATCATGTAGTAAGCCACCAAAAGTATCGGTACAAGTAGAGACACCAGGAGCATTAGCATCAAATCCAAGCTTATGTAAATGTGTTGAAATTGCACAGAAAATATATAGCTAGCAAATGACATACACAGTTTGCAGAGAAAATGTGAGAAAAGAGAACAAGGAGAGAAAGAATGGAAGAATTATAATTAACAAAATGAATGAATGATAACTTACACATGATATACTCAGTATAAATATACTAATATGCACTGGAGGAGAATATAATGTGCCATAGTGGTGGTATAGAGTGATATGGACACACACCAATAGTTACAAGAATAAACTGCCACCTATTCTAGTCTCTCAAGAAGTTACAGGAGTTAACTACCACCTAGTTTGAGTTAACTAGTCTCTTAGTCTTTAGTTAA
>ML827534.1:30998-50790 GCA_009831015.1 Picea engelmannii | reverse complement strand
CTTGTCGTATCTTCCTTCTGATGTAATATATAACTGAATGCCTTTGAATAAATGTTGCCACTCTTCATCCAGGTATGAAACGAGCATACCTTTACTCCAGGCTTTGTGCTTGTATCCATCTTTCAAATAGAACTTGAAATCCTTATTTTTAAGAGCCGTGGTTTTAAACCATCTTTGGCCAGTCATAGGTAACCATGTAGCTGCTGCTATAGACTCCTCGTCCACCTTGATTTCCATAGAACCCACCCGAGCTCTGCTGCCATCAAATGTCATTGCGAAGGCTTCAGCTGTGGATTGATGATACCCAGTTTGCAACCTTTTTACAAATGCCATGCAACCCACATTTAAAAAATGTCTCTGAACCTCGGGATGTGATTCTAGAAAGGATAGATTGTTGAGTTCTCGTTTAAGCAAAAGGCCACCGTGTTTTTTCACCATTCTGCAGCTCCGGCACTCGACCACTGTAATTCGTGTAACCTCTTTAGTCAAACCCTTGTTCTGCGTTGCTGAAAGCAGTCTCGACTTCGACTTTGTACTGGGTCAGATGCAAACCTTGAGTGTATTTTGGAAATAACCTGTGGTATGCCCACCCTTCCTGATTTGATGGTGTCAGGCCCTCTGAACCTCATCTGTACCTGCGTCGCCGAATGCAAACTTACCATTTCGGGTGTGATGATAGTTGCACGTGGGTTCAGGAAAGATTTCAAATTACCTTCATATCCTGGTACACGAGCTTGAACTTCTATGATTGCCCGCTTCCACCAGCACATGTCTCGGATCTTGTTTTGACGTGGGGGGTGATCACCTCATCATTTTGCGCATGCGTGGATAATGAGCACGTGATTTCCTCTTCATGCAGCTGCGGTGCTTGGAGAACATCTCTGCCATCACGCTCCCTTGCTACTTTCACCAGCACGTGACTCCTTTAAAAAAACCCTGTTAGCTGCGGAAAGTGAGTACTTTCCACAGCGCACCATTTGATAGGAAACTCACCTTAGCCGCGGAAAGCGAAACAGTGTGCCACATCACTTGAAAATGTTCCTTATCCATAGGAAGTAAGTACTTTCCACAGCGCGCCACGTGCGAACTGTCTGTCAAACCTTTCGCGCTTTGTCACTTTCCACAACACTTTTAACTGATGAAACGACGTCCTTAGTTGTTGAAAGTGAGCGCTTTCCACAGCGCACAATGAACCTTTTCAAAAGACGTTAGTTGTGGAAAGTAAAAATTTACATTTTTGAAGGAGAAGACTTTATGGATCAATTATTTCCTAAGACACACCAAAACCAAACATTTTCTCAGCTGTTAAAGAGCTCAAAAAATGACTTGAAGACACTATCTAAAGCTATGATATCAACCCAAAACTTGGCCGAAAGGACGGTTTCGTTTTGGGAGTTAACACAGGGAATCATGAGTAATGTGCTATTCTGGTGATGATCCCAAGGACAATGGGCATTAGCTGGTGATGATCCCAATGTTGCATGTTGATGATCCCAATCTAGCATCTAGACTCCACTCAATTGATCAAATTGAAGTGTGAACTGAAGAGAATATTCTCCTAGAGTTATATTATCCCTAGACTATAGGAGATTGAATAATGACTAGTAAACATAGGGAAAACCTTAGGAAAAAGAATTCCTAGGTCTTTGTGAAGTATCTCCAACACCCCCCCTGAACATCACTATGGTGAAAATAAAGAATGGGTCCCAACAATGAGGCCATGTTAGGTACCCAAATACAAAAGATACACTGAAATAAATGAGGAAAAAAGGAAAACCTCATGGGAAAATACCCCCTAAAAGTTCAATGTATGTAAAACAAGAAACTGAAAGTTGCTAGGCAAGTGTTTCCTTCACTCCATGACTACTACGCAGAGAATGGAACTTCTTCTCAATGAAGGTCTTGGTGAATATGTTTGCAGTCTGTTCTGCTGAAGGACAGAACTGCAAGTCGATGACCCCCTCGTGTACTAAGTCCCATATGTAGTGCATGTAGATCTTGGTGTGCTTCATCCACTGTCTCTGAACTGGATCTCTGGAGAACTTCATAGTTCTCTAGTTGTCACACCAGATGAAAATAGACCGATGAAATTAAATGCCCAACTCAATGAGAAAATGTTGTAGCCATATATCCTGAATGGTTATTTTAACTACCCCTTTGTACTTTTCCTCGGCTGAAGATAGAGAAATAGTAGCATGATTCTTGCTCAACCAACAGATAGTCCTAGAACCAAGACTAAGTGAGTAACTAGATGTGGAGTTGCGATCAATTATATCTACAGCCCAGTCAGAATCAGTGAACCCGATGAGGTCCAATTTAGAGTATGTTTCATAGTGAATCCAAAAGGTGATGGTTCCCTGTACGTATCAAAGTATGTGTTTGCATCCTTCCAACGTAGCTCATGTGTCTCCGACATGAACCTAGGGACTGATCCAACTACATAGGAGAGGTCAGTGAACCCTATGAGGTCCAATTTAGAGTATGTTTCATAGTGAATCCAAAAGGTGATGGTTCCCTATACGTATCAAAGGATGTGTTTGCATCCTTCCAATGTAGCTCATGTGTCTCCTACATGAACTTGGGGATTGCTCCAACTGCATAGGAGAGGTCATGTCTTGAGTGTGTGAGATACAACAAGCTCCCCACTAGCTATGTATAGTGTGTGAACCAATGGAATGTCCTCACCATCCTCAATTCTAACTCCTTATAGGAAAGGAATTAGGGAAAACTTACATTCTGTCACATGAAATATCTCAAAGATATATCATGCATACTTGGCTTGAGATAGTTTGATGCTTGATGCATCCTGACTGATATCGAGTCCAAGGAAGAAATGTAGCAGACCCATGTCTATCATCAAGAACCTATCATGCAGAATCATATTGACTGCACCAATCGTTGAAGTCAAGTAACCAGTGATCAACAAATCATCAACATACATAACTAGGAGTAGAAGTGAATCATTCATCCTGAGCATGTAAACATCTAGGCCTGACTTACAATGTACAAGTTTTTGTGACGATAGTTAGGAGAACATATTGGAATACCATGCCCTCGGGGCCTGCTGGAGGCCATAAAGAGACTTATTCAGTCAACATACCAAATATGAATCCTGCACAAATTCATTGGGGCTACTCCATATAGATCTCCTCAGAGAGATCATTGTGAATAAATGCATTCCTCACTTCCATCTCATGGACTTCCCATCCCTTGGATATCGCAATGGCAAGTGTCAAATGTATGGAATCCATCTTCGCTACTGGAGTGAAGGTCTCATCATAGTCAACTCCATACACCTGTTGAAATCCTTTGGTAACTATCCTGACTTTGTATCTGCTAACATGTACATTTGTTGTGCTCTTGTTCCTATAGACCCATTTGCACCTGAAAAGTTTCCTTCCTAAAGGAAGGGGAACCAGATCCCAAGTATGGTCCTCGAGAAGGGAGTTGTACTCCTCCTGCATGGAAGATTACCAAAAGGGATTTCCAATAGTCTCTCCATAGGACTATGGATATGAATAATGAACCAATAAAATATGCCTAGATGGCATCGATTCGGTGGTTGTGACTGAAAGAGGAGGCTCCTCAAAATCAAATCGAGTCCTCCTAGTATTAGTTTGATCCCCAAAAATATCTCTTGCATCCTGAAGAGTAGTCTTGGCCCAGTTGGGCCTCTACTCTCGCTCTGCATATGCATCTTCATGCACTAACTCTACATATGACTATACTAACTCAGTATCTAAATCCTCTAAATTAGAAATCTCATCTAAAAAAGAGTTGGCATGTGCATGTTCATCATCTCTGACAGGTGGAAGAACAAAAGTGTCTGCATGCAGTTGTTGAGGTACATGTGAAACACTTTCCTCAAATTGGACACTACGATCAATGATGAGTTGGTCCAAGGAAAGATCAATGATTTTGTATCCCTTCACATCGTCGGGGTATCCAACAAATATACACTATGTTCTCTGTCGATCAAGTTCATTCCAATTCTTAGAGGGAATCCTGGCCCATGCACGAGAACCAAATATATGAAAGTGGGTCACTTTCAGTTTGAGTCCACTCCAAGCCTTGTAGGGGGTATTATCCTTGATAGATATATGGGGAGATATGTTTTGGATGTAGGTTGCAGAATTAATTGCTTCATCCCATAATCTCTGTGCAAGTGACTTCGCATGTAGCATGCAAGATTCCATCTCTTTCATAGATCCATCTTTCCACTCAACAACTCTATTTTGCTACAGAGTATAGGGAACTGTGTGCTACAACTGAATCTCAGCCTCAAGAAAATATTTTGTATCTCATGGTTGACATACTCCCACCCATTATCTATTCGAAGGGATTTGATCTTCTTTCCTAACTTTGTTTCAACAAGGGCTTTGAAATATTTGAAGTGTTGAAAGAACACTGATTTTTTTTCTGAGAAATAAAGTCCATGTGAAGCATGAGAAATCATCAAAACAATGAGCACGTACCTTGATTTAATGATTGATGGATGCGTAAAAGGGGCCATTAGATCACTATGTATCAGATCTAAAGGAAAGGAATCCTTCTGAGTCTTTCCTTTGTCGAATTTATCTTGAGGGTGTTTTCCAAGAACACATCCCTCACAAATTCCTTTGGAGAAGTGGATGTTAGGTAGACCATCAACCATTCCATGCTTGCTAAGTTTTTCCATATATCTGAAATTTAAATGCTTGAACCTTTCATGCCATATCCTACTACTTTCATCATCATGGGTAAGAAGTAATTAAAAATATGGTTCAATAAATTCAAAAAATGTGTAGAGTCTGGATTGATGATTTACCTCACAGGTAGCAACTTTGGAATTGGTTTTTGTGTAATAGATATCCACATAAACAGGTGTGAATATGACTCTCTTTTCAGTGTCGTATTTTTTCATATGATATATGGAGAGAAGATTGATGGAGAGTTTGGGAATGTGTAGCACATTCTCGAATCTCTCATTTGTGAGTTCAATTATTCCTTTTACAGTGACTTTGACCTGAGAGTTGTCCCCCATCAAAATAAGAGGACATTTTCATGCATCCAATGAAGAGTAGACTTCCTTTGTGGCTTCCATGTGGTGCTATGCTCTTGAATATACAATCCAAGCATTGGGAGAGGAGTTGATGGCAATCAAAGCATGGCTAGAATTTCCTTTATTGGGATTATGATATTTTGGCTTCTTCTTCTTGGAACCCTCGGGGATGTGATATCCAAGGTTGTTTTTTTGAAGTATTTGGGTCATTTGATCTATATGTTTCTTCATACATGCCTATTTTGGATGGAATTATTTATGGAAGTAAGTGCATTTCTCCCATTTTCTTCCCTTTCCACCTTTGGATCTGGAGGCATCGTTGAAGGGTTTTGAGTACCCTTCCTTGTTTGGATTTGCATGTGCTTTCGTTTTGTATTTATATTTATATTTCTTATTTGGTTGATTTCTACCATCTTGTACAACAAGTGCATGCACCTTTGGGCCTTTGATTTTTCCCATGTTGATAATCTTGTTATGCTCTTGTGTCAAAGATTCTATAAAGATGTCAAGAGAGGGAATCTTCTAGATGGCTCTAGAGGGGAGCCTAACTTAATGAAATGTAGATACAAACACTAATTATTCTAGACCAAGTTTGGAGAGAATGGTGAGAACAATTTCTTTCTCTTCCTTAGATTTATCAACCCCACAAGCCTTGAGTTGCGACAACAAATCCTTATATTTGGTAAAGAAATCTTGGACATTGTCGAAGGTTTTTGGATCCAAAGTGATAAATTCCACCTGGATCATGTTTCCACTCATCTCGTCTTGTTTGCGAAAAATCCCTTCCATGGTGATCCAGGCTTCATTGGGGGTTTTACAGGAGGATATGTGAAAGAGGAATTCAGGAGAAATGAGACTGCAAATAGTTCCAAATGTATTTTTCTATGGCTAATGTGGGTTCAGTCTCTGTGTCCATGGTTAACTTGTATAATACTCTACCTTGAATATGCACTATCATCTTCTCCTTCCATGCAAATAAATTGTACGATGTAAGAATGAATTATTTTGGAAATTCTATTTTTCCTGTTGTCTTCAAACTTCGGTTCCTGCAAAACGAATCTGGTGTGTATTTTTCCTAGAAATCCATTGGCTCTAATACCATGTAAATGTGTTGAACCTGCACAAAAAATATCTAGCTAGAAAATTACATACATAGTTTGTAGAGAAAATATGAGAAAAGAGAAGCATGAGAGAAAGAATGGAAGAATTCTAATTAACCAAATGAATGAATGATAATTTACACATGATATACTTTGTATAACTCAACTAATGTGCATTGGAGGAGAAGCCAATGTGAAATAGTGGTGGTGTATACTAATATGGACACACACCAATAGTCACGGGAGTAAACTTCCACCTAGTCTAGTCTCTTAGGTAGTTACAGGAGTTAACTGCCACCTAGTTTGAGTTAACTAGTCTCTCAGTCTTCAGTTAACTAATTGAAACGGAGTGAAGTGAGGAGGAGATAAGGGAATCATGATTAATGCACTAATGTGGTGATAATCCCAATGACAATGCACATTAGTTGGTGATGATCCCAATGTGGCATCTAGACTCCACTCAACTAATCAAACTAAAGTGTGAACTAAAGAGAATATTCTCCTAGAGGAATATTATCCTTAGACTATAGGAGAATGAATAATGACTAGTAAACATAGGAAAAACCTTAGGAAAATAATTCCTAGGTTTGTGTTAATTATCTCCAACAACTTATCCAACTTTCCAAGAGAGAACATACCACCCAAGAAAGATATAACAAAACTAGTCAACCTGTCAAAATACACTATGTACGAGATTGTGGAACCAAAAATAACACCTAGAGTTATTTGTAGAGGAAGACATGTTAGGTTTGATACCAAGATTAAAGTATGCATACCATGACATTACAGATGAGAATAAATTTATGGCTATGGTGTTGAGTAAGTATGTGAAGAGGTACGTCAATGTAGAGACAAGGATGGTTGTGCTAGAGCCAGAAATATGCGCAACAGGGTTGAAACAAGATGGTCTTCTAAACTTATTCGACATACCACACTTCGAGAGGAGTGCATAGATTAACGCTTGCATGAATATATTGTTGAGTTGCATACATGGAGTTTACTTATGGCTCGACAGGCTGGTCTCAATTGATACAAACTTGATTGTTCGCATTATTGGATTATAGTCTCAAGTGGAGGACCCTTCACTAATATTTAAAAAAAAAATGAATGAGAAGGATTTATCAAAGAGCATGAAACAAAATTTTCATACATTCTGAGGATAGTGCATTTTAGATGTAGCAAGCATATGCAGCCCAACAATAATATTTGTGACACAAGTACTAGCTTGTAAATTGTTAAGGAAGTGGTGGAGGGACCAAGTATAAGCGCCATTCATTGCGACAATTGAGAAGTGCGTCGAGGGCATGTAGATGAACCGCGTGACATTTTTTCTCAACTAGTTCTTGATCAATTGTGAATAGGTCCAGGATAAAGGGACTCAATTTCACTACTCATGGCTCTTAATTCTAATTGCATTATCAACATGGAGGGATCTGGATGATACACAGTTCTTGGGAGTAAAATATAATCCATGTCTAGCCACCCGATATCAGAACTTATAGTATACTACACACAAGGTGCGAAAATTATACAATAATGTTTGCTTTTTATATATACAAGGAAATTATTTGGACAAACATTCAGAGTACACCGTGCATATCACCACAGGTGGTAGAATCATACAGGCCAATTGTGCACTTTAAGGTAGGGTGCCATCACATGTATGTGCAAGCCAAGAAGGAGTTGAATCAGGAATGACTACCCACATGGTACATATTAACCAAGGGATATATGGGGAACATTATGGAAGATTGGGATGATGAATGGAATATCCCAACATCAGATCCAGAGCATCCAAAGAAACTAAACCTATAAGTACAAGATATAGATAATGATTAAGAAAAAGGACAAGAACAAGAAAAAGGAAATGGCACAGGTAGAAAAACAAAAAAGATAGAGCCACACATAGGAGAGAAGAGAAAATACATATACATGAGGAAAGAAGCCACACAACACAAGAAAAGGAAAGTTGAAAGGGAGCTAGTTGTTCAATCCCTTATAGGAGATGACTTGGATAAAATTGAAAACCATCTTAAGGAAGCAACATATGAAGCTTTTGAGCACGTGGAAAAACAATAAGAGGAAAGGAATTCAAATACGCAAGCATTGATTTATGTGTTGCGGCAATGTTTAGATACCACGCAACTTACAATAGTACAACCAAGAAAAAAAGTGCAAGAAGAGAATACAATGCAAACAATTGAGGTGCAGTCGAAGACCTCTATTGTATCTAGAGAAAGACATGTAATGAATATTGTGATAGGATCCTTAGAGTTCCCCACAGTAAAATTGCAAGAGCAAGTGAAGACACTAAGTCATATTGACTTAGTGGTTTCTCAATTGCCTACAGAAATTTTGTATATGTTAAAATCACATGTGGCAAAGGAACTTCAAGTGCGTGAAGTGTCGACTTCATTATATCTAACAAAGACAGTCACAGAGAAGGATATGTTGCAAGAAAAATACAACCAATTCAGGAAAGAGAAAGATGAGGCAACACAAAAGGAAGAGAGACTCAAACAGGAAGTCAAGGGGATATAAAACATTATTCCAAAAGTGCTAAGGAGGGAGATGCCCCATTGGAGGAACAAGTGACAAAGTTGAGTGAATCCATTTAGGGCTTCCGGACAAAAATCATCGACTTAGAGGAATGATAGATGCCAAGCATTGCCCTAGTGGAAAGGGAGGAGCAACACGAAAATATCACCACCACAAGCATAGAGAAAATCAAGAGTATGGAAGTAGAATGTGTTAAGTTGTATGAAGAAATAATGGACGTTTGGACGTAACTGACTAAAGATGTGGAGCTGCAAAAGATTGGAAAAAATATACATCCTTCGCAGGATAAGGTGTGGAAGTTCAAAGAAGTAATGAGTACATTACCTCCAGCAGAGGTGGTAACAAGAATGGCCTAAAACAAGAATCTATATTCAGAAATAAATCAGCTAAGGGTGGAGCAACATGATCGTGCACAAAATATTGAGGTATTGTAAGAAGAATCATATAAGGTGACAGTGGAGTTAGTAGCCACTCAAGGAAAGGTAAAGCAGGTAGCACATGAAAACATTGAAAAATTGAAGACTCGCTTAACTACAAAAATGGTCGCGAAAATTGTATGGCAGAAAGAACAAGTCAGGGAAAAGGTTGCAATGGCTAGTAATATACTACATAAACTTTTGGTGACATGGAAGAAAACCTCAAGTGGCCTGGGATGACCCACATGTTAGTGTTGGGGGCATGTTGGACCAAGATATTTTGGATAAGTCTTGGGAATTGTGTAGGAACGGATTGCATGACATTTAGGCTTAGCAGCGTGCATGCAAAGCAGTTGGAGCATGCTCAGGAGTTAGCGCACAAAAGGTGGAAAGTGATTAGGATTTTGGGGAAATTATGTCCACTTTGTAACCATTTTGTAATTGTTTTATCCCTATTGTAAATATATAAATTACAATGGGTTGTTGAGTAGAAGTAGATAGGAGAGAGTCAATTATTCAAGATGGGGATGCGAGTTTTGATGAGATTTTTGAAGAAGAATCATTTCAGGTGTTTTGAATGATGACTAAGGTTTTCGGGATTTATGATTGCACTATAGAAAAATGCTTGATACAGGTTTTGATCCAGGTGATTTTCGAAACAAAATGAAAGTAGAGATATTACAATGATATACACATAAAAATTGTCAGAAATGGAGAAATACAACAATACATGATTTCTATTAATGAAAGAAATGTACAAAGACTGTAAAAATACAGAGTGCAAGACTCGCTATAATGTTGGCAACTTTATCTATGAGAAGATATGTGAAGACTACACTCATTTGAAAGAATATGATTACAATGAGGCTTTGAAGGCCTTTTAATGATAAACATGAATTCCAAAACCCTATACATCCAAAAACCTAACCCTATGAGATGAAGCACCAAAAGTCATTTGGGCCCCATTGGGGTAAGTTAGTACATTAACTTCCCAGTGTTGTAACTTTTGCATATGATCTACGTTTTAGGCTTATGATAACACATTGGAAAGGTATTTTCAATAATTACGCATTATTCCTTCAAACTCTAACTGTGTCTGTAGTTTGACTGTGGGAAGCCAAGAAAACATTGTTTTAGAGCCCAAAAATGGACCTGGAAGTACAGAAAGATGTACTGACATGAAAAATTCCAAAATAATCTAGTTGGAATAGGTGGTTGGCCACCAATATCCACCTGGATGCTGTGTAGGGATTCAAGACAGCCTCGTTAGTATATAACCCACAATTACAAAGAATTGTCCCCATTACAGAGAAACACGTTGAACTGAAAATTGTCAAGTTGAGCCAGTTGAAATTTGGAACAGTTGGGTGGACACCAATATCCACTTGGATCAGGTTTGGGTAATGATAAATGATACATCTATTTCTAAGAATAGTGTGCAAATATAAGGAGATTTCAATGAATAAAATAAGAAGCCAATCGTTGTGGATGTAGCCCAGTTTGGGGTGAACCATGTTAAAACCTTGTGTCTTGATGTGTTGTGTGTTATGATGCATATGATGTTTACTGTTATTGCACAATATTGGTAAATGTTTAGTATTCTTAATATGACACTTCTATAGGTTGTGCATTTAAGTTAATGATGAATGAATGAATGTTAAGTGAAGTAATGTCGTGCACATGGTATAGTGAATGATAATTAGAGGTTAAGTAATAGAAACTACACACACAGTAGATGAATGGATAATGCATAGAATGGTTATGTTGAATGCCTCACTTCCCCCCACTATAGAAACTTGGTTCCTGCAACACCTCTAGATGCCTCAGTTGAGACTTCACTTGCTTGTTGGGGATGTCAAAAGGGTCTGTGTATAAATTTTTTGTTGTTTTATTAATGTTTAACTTCGTTTCTTCCCACTACACATCAATAGTCAATTGGCCTATTGTTATTTTTAATGATTCAAGAAAAATTCATAGTTACATTTCCCCTAATTTAGTGGAAAGATTTCATTTGAAGAAAAGTAATCATGATAAATTGTGGTTGGTTCAACTAGCCACTAGGACCAAAAGGAGGATTAATGAGATTGTAAAAGGTTGTCTAATAGACATGAATGGAGTGAACATTATTGAATATATGAACATCATACCATTAGGATCATATGATGTCCTAGTTGGAATGGATTGGTTGGACATGAATCATGTTGTGCTATATTTTCATAACAAGACTTTTACATGTCTTAATGAAGAAGGGAAGTATATCATAGTGAAAGGAATCCCAAGACCCATTTTTATAAAGGAAATTTCACTTCACAATTGAAGAAGTGATTCACGAAAGGATGGAAACTATTTGTAGCACATGTGGAATAGCCAGCTGATATAAAAGGTCCAAGTATTGAGGATTTTCTAGTATTGTAAGAGTTTGAAGAAGCATTTGGGGAAATACTAGGTTTTCCACCAAAGAAAGATATTAATTTCTATTGATTTAATTCCTGGAGCCACCCCAATATCAAAGAATCCTTACATAATGAGTACAATTGAGTTAAAAGAGTTACAAATGCAACTAGAAGAATTGTTCAAGAAAAATTACATACACCAAAGTGTCTCACCTTGGAGAGAAACAATACTATTTGTGAAAAAGAATGATGGGACCTTAAGGCTATTTATTGACTTTGTATAGTTGAATAAAGATACTTTGAAGAAAAAGTATCCTCTACACATAATCAATGAATCTTTTTTAATATAAGAGGAGAAAATATATTTTAAAAGATAGATCTAAGATTAGGTTACCATCAGGTAAGAATCAAGGATGAAGATATAAGAAAGAAATCTTTCAGAACTAGGCATGGACATTATGAGTTTATAGTGGTTCCATTTGGTTTAACCAATGCAACAACGACCTTTTGTTCCTAATGAATGCCATATTCAAAAATTATCTAGATAAGAACCTGTTATGTATTATTAGATGACATACTTATCTATTCCAAGTTAGAGGAAGAGAATGAACACCATTTGAGTTTGGTGCTACAGGTGCTAAAATAGCATCAACTATATGCTAAGTTGAGAAAATATTATTTCTATCAGAGGTAGATCCATTAGTGGGGACACATAATTTTAGCAGAAGGGATAGTAGTAGATCCAGAGAAGATTGAATCCATTAGAGGATGGCCAACACCATGGAATGTAATAGAAGCATGTTCATTCATGGGGCTTGTTGGATACTATAGGAGATTCATAGAGGTATTCTCCAAGATTTCTCACCCCATCACTTCTTTACAAAAGAATGGAATAAAATTTGAATGGAATTCAAAGTGCAATGAAAGTTTCCAAATAGTAAAGGAATTGTTAACCAATGAACCTATTTTGAATATTACTGACCCAAATGAGGATTATGCACAAATCCATGCAAAGAAGGACTTGGTGGAGTCCTTACCTGGAATGGACATGTCATTTTTTATGAGTCTAGGAAACTCAAAGAGTGTGAAAGGAATCATATCACACATGACTTGGAGCTTGTTGTTGTAGTTCATGCACTGAAGATCTGGAAGCATTATTTAATGTGAAAGAAATTTGAATTCAAGACAAACCATGGTGGTCCAAAGTATTTGTTTGAGTAAAAAAAATTGAATGTCACAAAAATCATATGGCTATAATTATTGAGCGAATATGACTTTGTTATGAAACATATCAAAGGAAAAGAAAACAAGGTTGTTGATGCACTCAGCAGAAGGGTCCATGTAATGCATGTTACATCAATAAAATAATATAATTCAAATTTAAAGAACGATATTTTAGAGCCCATTGTTGTAGATGGGAATTACCTACATGTAAAAGAAGGCATGTAGCAAGAAAATGTACAAAAATGAATACAAATAATAAAAGTTAGGAGAAGATGGAATATTGATGGAAAAAAATAGATTTTATCATCGTAATGCACGTGAATTAGCAAATTTGGTTCTAAAATAAATGCACAATGTTCCATATGTTGGACACCCAGGTTACTAGAAAATAATTGCAACAATGGGAAGCCAATACTATTGGCCATGTATAAAAAATGATGTCATTGATTACATAGCCAGATGCATGGAGTGACAAAGCATGAAGGTTGAGCATGGACACCCAGTAGGTTTTTTACAACCATTTCAAATTCTAGAACGGAAATGGGAGGTAGTAACCATTGATTTCATCACTAATTTTCCTAACATAGTAAGGTAACATGATTAAATAATAGTGGTGGTGGATAAGTTGAAAAAGGATGCCCATTTTATTCTAGTCAAGCTAAGTCATAAAGAAACCAAAATTGAATAGATATATATGAGGGAAATTTATAGGTTTCATTGAGTTCTTAATGCAATTGTGTTCAATCGAGATCCCAAGTTTACTTCAAACTTATGGAAGGGATTGTTCAAATGATTTAGTACAAATCTAAATTTTAGTAAAACATATCATCCACAAACCATCGAGAATACAGAGAGAGTCAACAAAGTGGAAATGACATATTAATGATGTATGTGATGGATAACCCTTCCAAGTGGGAGGATTACTTTCCTTTGGTTGAGTTTTCATATGACAATGGGTATCAATATTCATTAAAAATGAGCCCATTTGAGGCTTTATATGGAAAAAAAATGCAATACTCTAATGATATAGAAAAATCTAGTAGACATAGTGGTACTTGGGAAAGAGAGGCTCAAGTAAATAGAAGAGAAAATGTTCAATATAAAACATAATTTGAATGCATCACAATATAGGTAAAAGAAATATGCAGATAAAGGAAGGGTATCTAGAGAATTCTAAGTGGGAGAGCATGTATTTATAAAAGTGAATCCAAAGAAGAACTCACCAAAGTTGGGAACATGCACCAAGTTGGAAGCCATAGTTTTTGGACCACTTGAAATATTTGTTAGGATATTTAGACACTTAGGATATTTAGACACTTGGTCTAATGTGTCATTAGGTAAAAGTGTGTTTGTTTAGTATGCATTAGTATGAATTTGTAGTTAGGAAATCTGACAGTCACGATATGTTCCCGACATAAAGTGATTTGACCATTCATATTATCCTCAATATTAATAGCCATTGATTCGTGTCTTAACACCCGATTGGTCCATGATCTCTATTTAAAGATCATGGAGGTTCATTTGCCGACGATCGATTGTGAGAAACTCTCTTGTAAAATCTCTCTGTAATCTTTTTCTTTTGCATTAATAAACTACTCCAAGTGGTCGCATTGGATCGGGTCATGTATGTTTCCCCGTATGGGTTTTACCATGTCAAAACATCATGAGTGGTTACTGAATTTGTTCATCCTCTATTGGAATACCTATGTTGTTGAACATGGTATCAGATCCTGTTTGAAGACCCAGTCTTGTTGTAGATTGAGACCGTGAAGCCAAATTGCCTCATCTCTGTTTTATTCCATTTCCATAAATGTATGGGCTAAGAGGATTGTTCCATTGTGTCTAAAGCACTCGGTTCATTCAAGAATTCTTTTCATTTCACTCGAAAAGGTTTATGCTTTCCCAAGAAACGGCCATTTCAGCTAGATCTGAAGGTATAAACCCCAAATACGCCCTTTTAAACTTTTGCAGAGTATTATTTCGGTTTTATATTGTTTGTTTCTAGGTTGATACTCTTTTAGATTTTTTTATGCTCTTTTCCCGAGCATAACCGAGATCTAACCGAGATCTAACCCTTGTTGTCATCGAGAAGTGAAAATGTTTTCTTCTGTGAAAAGAGTTTTTTTTAGCACGCTCTCCAAGGCCGTCTTCAACAACAACAACAACAAAAATCCTCTTTCTAAACAATACAATATGTTTTTCTAGCCCACTTTGTTAAACGTTTCCTTATTAAGTAAGAGGTCTTGAGTTCAAGTCTCTCTTTTTGTTACTTTTTTTGAAAAAGTTCATGCTTCATTGTAAAGTGTATTTCACTTTATAAAAGTGAATCACTATAAGTAGCTTTTAGAGTTATTTATTTTGCATGCAATTTTTCTTTTATAAAGTAACTTCATTGTAAAATTGATCCTCACTTGTTTTTATAAAAGTGGGTCACTTCATAAAGAAACTTACACCACCACATGGTCCTTTGGTTATCGTTTATGCCTTTTTTTTAAAGGGGATAACTTTCACATCCGAAATTTGTTTTCAGTGCCGTTTTTTTTTTAAACCGCCTAATTTTTCGAGATATTTCCATCTAGATCATTAGTTTCAGTTTTTAAATCCACATTAGCCACATATTTAATATGGCTTCTTCAAGTAATCTTTTTCTTACCAGCACCAACTACTTCCAATGGAAATCCCATATGGAGGATTTATTAAGAAGTAAAGGCTTGTACTAGATTACCTTGGGAAAGGAAACATAACCTACTAATGTTGATAAGAAATTCAAATGGGATAATAGAAATGACAAAGAAGGTGTCATAATCGGAATGTCCATCTCTTATGATTTAAGGTTCCACCTTCAACAAATTGATAAACCCAATGAATCTTGGGAAAATATTGAATATGTGTTTGGTAAACACAATATTATACAAGCACAACAGTTAGAAAATCAAGTACTGAATTTAAGTCCAAGTGATTTTTCTTGCATTGAAGAATATCTATTTAAGTTTAAAACACTCAAAATTTTATGTGAAGAATCTAAGACAAACATGGATGAAGAGCATTGCATCTATATTATTCTTTCTAATCTAGGTAGTGCATATTATGTGTTTTTATATACCTTTTATTCCATGAAATAGACTCTAGAGACAATTTATCAAAAACCCACTCTTCAGTCCTTTTGTGATGATTTGATTAGAGAGAAAGATAAGCTTGTACAACTTTGAGTGATCAACACTGCGGGTACCTCTAACAAATCCTGAGTCATCCATCAGAAAGATAAACCCAAGAATCTTAAGAAGCAACATCCTCGCCACAACAACAAGCAACATAAGGGTCCCAAACCCACTTAGACAGCTTGATGCAGGAGTATCATCTCACAACAGTCAGCCAACCAGCCAGCCACGTCAAGCGTAGGCATTCAAAGCTGAAGAGAGGCACAACCCTCGTTTTTTATTTAAAAGTGAATGAAATTAAATGTTTAAGTTGTTGAGCTGGGAAGTCGTGCCTTTGTACAAGTTGTAGGTAGATAGGCCTTTAATGTTTTGTAAGGCTGAGATCTAGATCTGATTTGTGGACTAGACAACCCTTTCAATGCCATTGAATAGGGTAGGTAGATTGGAGGGAAGAAATCGAAGAGCCCCCTCAGGTAAAATATCTTCTGGGGTCTCATTTTGTAGTAGTTAGCATAGAGAAGAGAAGAGAAGAGTTGAGACCTTGTTACAGGCCATGCTCAGGAACACCTTGTACATACAAGCATTTGCCATTTAATATAAACATCAGTTTTTCCTGCATATTTCTGGTGTTAAATGAATGTATGTGTGTGTTCTTATTATGTTGTGAATGTATGTTGTATTTTTTCATTTGCAGGAGTGTGGTTGATTTCCGGTGAAGGTCTTTGAGGTTTCATGCTAGGAGGGCATGACAGAGTGTTGTGGACTTTGAATACTAGTGCACTGAAGCACTTCTGAATTCTACGGGTTCAGAAAAAGACGTGCCAGGTGGGAAAAGAAGTTGGAATCATCAACTCAGAAGGAAGACCTCAAGGTTGTTGAATACCTTGGAGGTAGGGTTGTGAAGAATAACACAATTACAGACAGAATCTCTGAGGATTTCTGTGAAGCTCTGCTAGGTGGGCATTGGGCAGGTGCAAGGGAGTGCACAGGATAACTCTGTTGTAAGTTCTTAAGAAGTCAGAATCGTTGAGGATTATTGACACTCTGCTAGGAGGGCATTGAGACAGTGTGCAGATAGGCACAGGAAGAGAACTCTCTGAGTTCAGAGATTGAAGAAGAGTCCAAGAAGAAGGATCTTCACAGGGTTGTGGAACACCCTGCGATCTCAGCAAGAGGTTGCTTAAGCAGAGGATAACCAGGAGGGCATCTGAATTCTCCATCTAAGGGACAAAGGGAAAAAAGGAATTATTCCCTTAGGGTTCTGAGTATTTGGAAAGATCAGAAGAGATAGCACCCTTGTGTGCATGAAGATTATGTAGAGGTGCAGAAGTCAAAATCCTTCAAGGATTCGGGAGAAAAGCTCAGGAGGGATAGCGTTCATTTATGCGCAGGTGAGACTCAAGGTGAAGATATCACAGAGGAAAGAAGACAAAGGTCGAGGCCTTTGAAAAATTGAAATTCTTCTAAGTATTGGAAGAAAAGCGCCAGAGCTCAGGAGGAGCAATAGCTGTCGTTAGATCAGCCAAGAAGACCTGGACTATTTGAGATTTCACGTCCAGGGAGAAGGAGGAGAAGCACACAGGTGAGAGGATCTGAAATGTTAGATCTTGAGCGAAGACCCCAACAGTCGTTGGATCTGTCGAGAGTTGCCTGAGGTTTAAACCTTTGCAAGTGGAAGTGAAAGTCCCGAAAGGGCGAAAGAATCTGAGCAGTCCATTGGAGAGGACACACGTCACGAGATCACCCATATCGGGAATTCATACATCGGGAGTCAAAGAAGGAATTCTTTCAACTTCGTGAGTGGTGAAGCTGCGAGAAGATCGAAGCCATCCATCTGAGGAGGACAGGTGGAAAAGATAGAGAGATCTCGCAAACTTGATAGTTTGCAAGGTGAGAACCTAAGGGTTGGGTGCTCCAAGTCGCGAAATTGTGAAGTCGCGAGATGCGAGGATAGCCATTGGATCCAGGTCGTGAGATGACCCTTGGA
Source organism: Picea engelmannii (assembly GCA_009831015.1). Lineage (NCBI taxonomy): Eukaryota > Viridiplantae > Streptophyta > Pinopsida > Pinales > Pinaceae > Picea > Picea engelmannii. The sequence goes on along the minus strand of ML827534.1, from coordinate 32,912 downwards.
TCAGAGTCCCATTGCATTTCAGTGTTTCGTGGGTTTGAAGGTTGAGAGGACCTCGTCTCGACATCAGAAGTCATGAAGTCGTGAGTTGAAACAACGAGTATTGAGGAGTTCAGGATCTCAGCACTCGGGTGTCAGGGATACGAAGGAAGTATCGCTTGGGGAGTGAAATTGTGAAGTGTCAAATACAGGCATGAGAGACACATGGCATAACCACGCTGTGGGCCAAAAGGATAGACAGGTGGACACACGTCACATTGGAGAAGGAGTCAACACTCTATTGACTTCTTGGGTCTCAGGGATTCGCGAGATAAAAGCACGGGAGTTCAACCTTTGAACTCACGAACTGGCGAGAAGAGAGAAGTTGTTACACATTATTTTCATCATCTGTATGATCGTTAATGATGTAAACCTATATGTTGGCTTCAGAGGGGTCAATGGCCTGAGTTCCTAAAGAGATAAGGGAGAAGAACTTCTCCTGAGAAAAGAAGTTGCTTTTTCCTATGTAAAAACCTTATAAAAAGGGAAGTTCGCAGGTTTCTATATAGGCAGGGTGCGAGAATGACCCATTCTCGTAGGTTGCACTATAGCTAGGGTGCGAGGTGTTCACAGGTTTCTCTATAGCTAGGGTGGGAGAATGCCTGCACGTGGGAAAAATGAGTGTTTTCTCGAATCTTCTAGAACGAGAAACTTCTATGGTGAGGTGGCATCCGAATGGTTTGGATCTTACTCGCTTTCATTATTTCGTGGGATCATCCTAACCTCCTCACCTTATCCTCTTCAAATTATAAAAGGAGAGGAGTTCTCATGGAGAAAGTTAGCTTGGGTTAGCTTTGTTGATTCTTGAGCTTGTTAGCTTTGGCTTGGTTGGAATGGCTTTGAGATTTTCTTTGTCAAGATAGTTTGTGAGTAGCTATCAGATCTATGGTCTCAGAATCCTTGGAGAAAGAAGAGTGTGGGGAATGAAGGATAGTTGGAAGGGACCTTATGACATCAAGGCCATGGTTGTAATCTCTCTTTCACATTCGATATGATATAGTAATATGATTCTTTCCCATAAAGCTAATTCCACTTTATTGTATAACTCCTTGATCATATATATAGATTGACTATTGAATAGATTGTGCTTTCTTCACTTTGGTTGGTTTGTGTTGTCTTGGTCTTGGCTGCACGAGAGCACTGGAGTGAAGCGGGAGCAACAAAGACCATAGGAAGCGACAATAACGTATGTTCTTTGTTCTCTCCTCCTATTTAATTCAATGGTTAGAATCTAGGGAAAGAGTCATGTTCTGTCTTGCTTTATTCTAGATCCAGGTGGATCTACGGAGATCGATTTGTGTCTGCACTTACGGATTTATCCAATAACAAAATTGGCGACTCCACTGGGGAACATATTGTTTCCTAGTTAGTCTAGTTTCCATTGCTTTTATTTCTTGTTTTCTGGTCTCTGAGTATGTGGGAGATCCATAAGACTCTCTGGTTTTGAAAGTTCACTAAAAAAATTTGTCCTTTTTCCAAATTTTGTGTTTACAGACATTCTCGCACTGTACCCTTTAGTGGCCTGTGAGAATCATCTGAGTTCGCACCCTACTGTGTAATCCAGTGTGAGGTGTTCGCACCCTACCTGTGTCTAGCCTACGAACTTCACTAATGTTTGCACTGCACCCTATAGCTAGGCTGCGAACCCATTTGAAATTTGTGTTTGGAATTAGGATATCCTATTTTTTGATGCCCAGTTTTTCTTTGATCAGATGGATTGAACTTTTGGAGCCTATATTGATTTGTTTACCGTCTGCTTGACATTCTTTGAGTTTCTTATAGCCATCTTTGCTTTGTTTGGTTTTGAAGGATTAGTCTCTTGCTTTGAGTGTCTTTCAATTACAAAGCATGTGTTTTCTTTAGAATTGTTTAGGGAAA
>ML827534.1:14780-25590 GCA_009831015.1 Picea engelmannii | reverse complement strand
AAGAAGTGTGTGGGGAATGAAGGACAGTTGGAAGGGACCTTACGACATCAAGGCCATGGTTGTAATCTCTCTTTTGCATTTAATATGATACAGTAATATGATTCTTTCCCATAAAGCTAATTCCACTTTATTGTATAACTCCTTGATCATATACATAGATTGACTATTGAATAGATTGTGCTTTCTTCGCTTTCGTTGGTTTGTGTTGTCTTGGTCTTGGTTGCACAAGAGCACTGGAGTGAAGCGGGAGCAACAAAGACCATAGGAAGTGACAATAAGGTATGTTCTTTGTTCTTGCCTCCTATTTTATTCAATGGTTAGAATCTAGGGAAAGAGTCATGTTATGTCTTACTTTTTTCTAGATCTAGGTGGATCTAGGGAGATCGGTTTGTGTCCGCACTTACAGATTTATCCAATAATAGAAGTGCTAGTGTTAATATTACTTGGTTGTCACGTGCATAGGGAACTAACAAGGGAAGGAGTTATACCTGTCTCGTGATCTCGGATATCGTGGGATTGGACAGGAGGAGTCGAGAGCCTCAAATCGCGAACTCGCAAGAGGCGAGTTGTGACAAGCACCTTTTGAGGTAGGCCTTGGTCATAGCGTTGTGGTCGCACGAAGAGGGCGGAGCTTGCGCCTAGTGTTGTTCACACAGAGGAGCTTCCCGAAAGGACCTGTGGATCGATAAATTGTAGATTCCAGCAGGGAATCCGAAAGAGTCGATCCAACTCAAGGGGAAATTGAATGATCCTATGAGCAGACGTAGCCAGAAGGGCCAAGAGGGTCTACCTGTATGTCAAAGTGGTATCAGAGCTAGACTTCACTTGTATATTTCAGGTGAAGCGAGGCAAAAGAAGACAGGGTTGTTGAAGACTATGTGGTGATTGTTCGCGTGTAGGTAGTAATCGAGAAGATAGTCAGCAAGACTGTAGGAAGAGGTTGAAGCACTCAGATTTGCAGGAGTGACAGTAGATTTTCCAGGAGATCAGAGAGACAACAACATGGTTACTGAAGGCCATAGGTATGGTAGAAGGAAGAACCAAGAGCTAGTGAGTAAAGAATAAATAGATGAAGAGCTCGTTGATATAAGGAAAGAAATAGAAAATCTTGCATTGCAGATGTAGCAGAATGCGAGGATGGACAAACTTACATTGGATATACAGCAGAAAGCCAAGTCGAGATGGGTATATGAATGGCCCATGAGGAAGCTAAAGGTAAAATGGCCAGTCAAGGAGTTGATGGCTAGAAGACAGCATAGGTTGTTAAGAGGATTGTTGAGGCATGTTGAAAGCCTCGACGGACCTGAGGAAATGGTTCAGATATGTGAACCAGAGACTGGGAGAATTCTCGGTGAAGAGAATGAAATGGGATCGGATGAAGATCTCAAGAACTGCCAGGAGGGCAGAAAAGAAATTCCCAATTGCCAAGTGGGAAAAGGTTTGAGATCGTTGTAGGATATCACAGACTGCCAGGAGGGTCATGAAAGGTTTCTAGTTTTCTAGGTGGGCAAGGGAACAGAGATGGAATCAGTTGATTCCATGGACTGCCAGGAGGGCAGCAGGAAAATCCCATATTGCTAGGTGGTCAAGGATGAGCAGGTGAGTTGGAATCAGTTAGAGGAGATGACAGAGCAGATGAGCTCAAAGTTTGATTTAGATCAGTAGATACAGCTGACAGAAGAGGAAAATCAAAATAGCATTCTGATGATTGGGGGAATTGAAATATTCCTACCATTTTCCCAAGGAAAGGCGAAAGTCTGTGTTGCGGATATTGAGGCAGCAATACCATAAGTAGAAAGACAGCCAGACGTGACTGTCGAGAAAGCATTGGATCAGGCATTAGAAGCTGCCCACACGGAAGAAGAAAATGAGCATTCTAAGGAGTGGCTCGACACATTCAACCAGATGGTTGAACGGACTGTAGCATTTGAGCTTGTAGAAGAGAAAGAAGAAGAGGCAGACAACATTAGCTTTGCTGATCTGTATGAGCAGATTGAAGCCCTAGAGAGAAGGGTGATGGTGCAGGGCATTCACATCAAATAGGCCAAGTTGGAAGCAGCAAAAGAAGAAGGCATGGGAGATCATGATGATCTACCCAATTTCAAGAAAAAAATTTAGCTGAGGAGACTGAATGAGTAGAGCTCGCCACTGGAGCAGTTGGACGAAGTGATCGAGAAGATCTGAGAGCTGATGATCAGATCAGCAAGGACTTCTAGGGAGGAGTAGCTAGGCAAAAAGGAAGAAGAAGCAGCAACAACGCAGAAGCAGCAACAACAGCAAGGGAATGGAGCGAAGAGACAGCTCTAGACATTTGTTTGAGATCTAGGAGGATTTCCCCAGCTGAGAGGGGAAGCTCATGAGAAGGAGCTCATGAATTTTGCAGCTGAGGAGTATGATGCAAAAGCATCATCTCACGATAGCTAGCCATCTAGCCAGCCACGTCAAGCACACGCATTTAAAGCTGAAGAGAGGCGCAGCCCTCGTTTTTTATTTAAAATTGAATGTAATTAAATGTTTAAGTTGTTGAGCTGGGAAGTTGTGCCTTTGTGCAGGCTATAGGTAGATAGGCCTTTAATTTTTTGTAAGGTTGAGATCTAGATCCGATTTGTGGACTAGACATCCTTTTCAATGCCATTGAATAGGGTAGGTAGATTGGAGGGAAGAGCTTGAAGAGTCCCCTCAGGTAAAATATCTTTTGGGGTCTCATTTTGTAGTAGTTAGCATAGAGAAGAGAAGAGAAGAGTCGAGGCCTTGTTACAATCCATGCTCAGGAAAACCTTGTACAAACAGGCATTTTCCATTTAATATAAGTAGCAGTTTTTCCTGCATATTTCTGGTGTTAAATGAATGTTTGCGTGTGTTCTTATTATGTTGTGAATGTATGCTGTAGTTTTGAATTTGTAGGAGTGTGGTTGATTTCAGGTGAAGGTATTTGAGGTTTCATGATAGGAGGGTGTGACAGAGTGCTGCGGACTCTGAATACCAGTGCACTGAAGCACTTCTGAATTCTACAAGTTCAGACAGAGACGTGCCAGGTGGGCACAGAAGCTGGAATCATCAACTCAGAAGGAAGACCTCAAGGTTTTTGAACACCTTGGAGGCAGGGCTGTGAAGAAGAAAATAGTTTTAGACAGAATCTTTGAGGAGTTCTGTGAAGCTCTGCCAGGTGGGCATTGAGCAAGTGCAAGGGAATGCACAGGAGAACTCTGCTGTAAGTTTTTAAGAAGTCAGAATCACTGAGGATTCTTGACACTATGCTAGGAGGGCATTGAGACAGTGTGCAGATAGGCACAGGAAAAGGACTCTCTGAGTTCATAGATTGAAGAATATTCTAAGAAGAAGGATCTTCAGAGGGTTACAGAAGACCCTGAGCACTCAGCAAGAGGTTGCTCGAGCAAAGGATAGCCAGGAGGGCATCCGAATTCACATCTGAGGGAGAAAGGGAAAAAAGGAATTATTCCCTTAGGGATCTGAGTATTTGGAAAGCTCAGAAGAGATAGCACCTTTGTGTGCATGAAGATTCTGTAGAGGCTCAAAAGTCAAAATCCTTCAAGGATTCAGGAGCAAATCTCAAGAGGGATAGTGTTCATATACGCGTAGGCGAGACTCAAGGTGAAGAGCTCGTAGAGGAAAGAAGACAAAGGTCAAGGCCTTTGAACAATTGAAATTCTTCTAAGTATTGGAAGAAAAGCGCCAGAGCTCAAGAGGAGCAATAGTTGTCGTTAGATCAGCCGAGAAGACCTAGACTATTGGAGATTTCACATCCAGGGAGCAGAAGGAGAAGTGCACAGGAAAGAGGATCTGAACCATCAGATCTTGAGCGAAGAACCCAACAGTTGTTGGATCTGTTGAGATTTTCTTGAGGTTTAAACCCTCATAGGTAGAAGTGAAAGTCCTGAAAGGGCGAAATAATCTGAGCCATCGATTGGAGAGGACACGCATCACGAGATCACCCATATCGAGAATTTGGACATCGGGAGTCAAAGAAGGAAGTATTTTGAATTCACAAGTGGTGAAGCTGCGAGAAGATCGCAGTCGTCCATCTGAAGAGGATAGGTGGCAAAGATTGAGAGATCTTGAAAAGTCAGAAGTTTGCAAGGTGAGAGCCCAAGGGTTGGGTGCTCCAAGTTGCGAAATTGTGAAGTCGGGAGGAGCAGGGATAGTTGTTGGATCCAAGTCGCAGGATGATCGTTGGATCAGAGTCCCATCGCATTTCAGTGTTTTGGGGGTTCAGAGGTTGAGAGGACCTCGTCTCGACATCAGAAGTCATGAAGTCGCGAGTTGCGACAAGGAGTATTGACGAGTTCAGGATCTCAACATTCAGGTGTCCAGGATATGAAGGAAGTATCACTTGGGGAGCGAAATTGTGAAGTGCCGAAGACAGGCACGAGAGACACATGGAAGAACCACGTTGTGGGCCCGAAGGATAGACAGGTGGACACACATCACATTGTGGAAGGATTCAACACTCCGTTGACTTCTCGGGTCTTGGGGATTCACGAGATAAAAGCACGGGAGTTCAACCTTTGAAGTCAGGAAATGGAAAGAAGCGAGAAGCACAAGTGTTAAGCCTAGCTAGTGGTCATGCGCGGAGGGCACTGACAAGAGAAGGATTTATACCTATCTCACGATCTTGGATATCATGGGATTGGACAGGAGGAGTCGAGAGCTTTGACTCGCGAACTCACAAGAGGCGAGTTGTGACAAGCACCTTTCGATGTAGGCCTTGGTCATAGCGCTATGGTCGCACAAAGAGGGTGGAGCTCGTGCCTAGTGTAGTTCGCACAAGGGAGCTTCCCAAAAGGACCTGTGGATCGATAAATTGCAGATTCTAGTAGGGAATCTGAAAGAGTCTATTTGGCTCAAGGGGAAATCGAACGATCCTGTGAGAGGACGTAGCCAGAAGGGCCGAGAGGTTCTGCGTCTATGTCACAGCTCCGCTCCTAATGGTGAAAAAGGAGAAAAATATAAAAATAAGAAGACTGATAGACATTGCAACTTTTTTTATAAAGATGGTCATGATGAGTCCCAATGTTTCAAGAAGATGGAAACTTTAGAAGTAGCGATGAAGAAGCACAACATCAGCATTGATTCTACTTCTTCTTATTCTTCTCATGGACATGCACTTTCTACTTCTAGTTTCTCCTTCAATACAACTTCTACTTCTTCTTCTTCTGATGAGTGGCTTATTTATTTTGGAGCATCGTATCATATGGATAAGGATAAAGACATATTTTCTTTTCTAAATGAATGTAACACCAAGAAAATATTTATTGGTGATGATAGATCTCTGAGTGTTGTAGGATATCAAATAGTTCAAGTAGAAAATGGTCATTTAATGATGTATTATGTGTTTCAAGTATTTCTTGTAACCTTCTATCAATATATCAAATCACTCATTCAGGTGAAGGTAAAATCATAGAGTTTTCACCTCACCAAGTTCTAATCAAGGATCTAAAATATCATAAGCATGTTATCGCAACTGGAATTGTTGATGATATTACCAAGTTATACAATTTTGACAACTTTGGGTCATCATATTTTTCATCATTTTTTGTTTCTCATAGCAATGACTTGAGAAAACTTTGGCATGAGCAGTTTAGTCATCTAAACTATTTCTCATTGCAACAACTATGGAATCAATAGATGGTGACTATTCTTCCTCTTGTTTCATGTAGAGATGGTGTTTGTGCCTAATGTGTTCTCAGAAAACATCATCATGACAATTTTGACAAACGTGCCTCTTGGCACTCCTCGGGCCCTTTGCAAGTTGTTCACAGTGATTTGTGTGGTCCACTTTCTTCTCCTTCTTTTTTCTAGGTGTAAGTATTTCTTAACTTTCATTGATGACTTTTCCAGATGTACTTTAGTTTACTTATTAAAACTTAAGTGAGAAGTTTTTGACAAGTTTGTGTCCTATAAGGCCCTTGTAGAAACTAAATTTGGACATTAAATTCAAAGGTTAAGAACATATAATGGAGGATACTATGTGAACAATAATTTTACAAGTACAAGTTACTGCACTACATAGGGCATCCAAATGCAACACACTATTCCATATACACCACAACAAAATGGTGTTGCTGAGAGAAAGAACCACACATTAAAAGAAATGGTTAATTGTGTGATCCAATCTAATGGATTAAGTCTAAGGTATTGGGTGGAAGCCATCAACTGTGCAAATTGCATAGTAAATCACACTCCCACAAAGGCTCTTAAAAATATAACACCAGAAGAATCTTGGACTAAAATTAAACCAGATGTAAGTCATTTTTCGTGTATTTGGCAGTATAGCATGGGCTCACATTCCTAATGAGAAAAGGAAACAATTGCATCCTAAAAGTGAGAAGTGTATATTTTTTGGTTATTCTGAAAATGTCAAAGGTTATGGACTTCTTAACTACATTGTAATGAAATTATTATAAGAGGAGATGTTAAATTTATGAAAATATATTTTCCTGCAAGCCATCTTCGACGTTTGTTCCTTCTTTTGTTATGGTTTCTTATTTAGATGATGAAAGTGAGGATGAAAACACACCTCTTCCTGCTCACCTTCCTCCAAATGAGTCCTTTGAACCTGAACTAGCACCAACTCTAGCTCCACCGCTTCCTAGATGGGTTTGTTCAACACAAGAAGTAGTTGGTGATCTTGTTGGTGATCCTTCATATCAGCGTCAGACACATTCACAGTTATTGTGAGCCTCTTCTCTTTTGGATCAAGTTTCAGAGACTCGTGATCTAGAGATATTTGCATAAGCTTCAGGTCATCTAGATTGGGATATAACAATGAATGAAGAGTATTGTTCTTTAATGGAAAACGATACTTGGGATCTTATACCTCTTCCAAAAGGAAGAAAACTTGTCAGACACAAATGGGTCTACAGAACTAAGTAGGCATCATATGGAAGTGTTTAAAGACACAAGGATCGATTAGTTTCCAAAGTATTTTCCCAAGTTGAAGGAATTGACTATAATGAAACATTTTCCCCTGTAGCCGAAATGAATTCCATCTGCCTTGTTCTTTCCCTTGTTGTCTCACGTAAATGGGAGGTCCATGAGATGGATTTTAAATCCTCCTTCTTGCATGGAGATTTGAAAGAATAAATAGACATGGAACAACCTCCTGGCTATGTCCAGAATGACTCTAGCCTTGTTTGTCTCCTTAAGAAATCTTGTTATGGCCTTAAGCAAGCTCCCTGAGCTTGGTATGCCAAAATGGACAGCTTTCTTATTGCCACTGGATTCTCTAGATGCCATTATGATCCTAATGTATATACCAAGAAAGTAGGAAACCATCTCATAATCCTTTTCCTTTATGTTGATGACCTTGTCATTACTGGTAGTGACTCAAAAATTTTAAACCAAGTGAAAACCAGCCTTAAGAAGAAATTTGAAATGACAGACTTAGTATTTTTGCATTATTTTCTTGGCCTCCAAGTTTTGCAAACCAATGAAGTAATTTTTCTTTCCCATTCTTAGTATTCTTGTGACCTTCTTCATTTCTTTCACATGGACGATTGTAAACCAACCCCTTCTCCCTTCCAGTCTGGAGTCAAGCTTGTTGCCACTTGTACTTCTCCCAAAGTTGATGCCATCTTGTACCATCAATTACTTGGTAGCCTCTTATACTTGACTCATACCCATCCTGATCTTTCCTTTGTCATTGGTATTGTTGCCTAGTATATGCAAACACCCCATGAAATCCATTGGAAAGAATCTAAAAGGATACTTCGCTATGTCTATGGTACATTTCAGTTCAAGATACATTATAGTTCAGGGAGGACTTCTTTATTGGTTGGTTTCACTAATTCATATTGGGTCGGCAACCTTGATGATTGAAATTCTAATGCAAATTATGTTTTCATCCTTAGATCAATACCTGTCACTTGGGCATGTAAGAAACAACAAGATATTTCACTTTCTTTAGCAGAAGTAGAGTACCAAGTAGTGGTAAATGCAAGTCAGGAAGCCTTATGGCTTCGACAGATTCTTTTAGAGTTTGGATTCCAGCAGCAGCATCTGACCAGCCTTTAGTGCGACAATCAGAATGCCATCAAGATCTTCAAAGACCCAGTTCAACATCAACGTAGAAAACACATCTAGATACACATGCACTTCATCAGAAAGCTCATTCATGATCAAGTTATTGAAGTGTTATTTTTCCCTACAGAAGATCAAGTTGCATACATTTTCACAAAATATCTTACAGAAGTGAATTTTTCCAAACTTCGATATATGATAGGAGTTCAGGAAGTTGTCATAAAGTGGGGATAGGATCTAATGCCTCCTTCCTTCTCCTATTTTGTCAATGTTGTAAATCCTTCAATCCTATCCCAAGTTTTTCTTAATGGGGGATGATAGGATATTTAGACACTTAGGAGTTAGTTAAGATCTACTTGGTCTAATGTGTCGTTAAGTAAAAGTGTGTTTCTTAGTGTGTTTCTTTAGTATGCATTAGTATACATTTGTAGTTAGGGAATACAACGGTCATGATATGTTCCCAACATAGAGTGATCTGATAGTTCATATTCTCCTTGATATTAACGACCATTGATCTATGGCTTAACACCTTATTGGTCCATGATCTCTATTTAAAGAGAATCGAGGGTCATTTGTTGACGATCGATTGTGAGAAACTCTATTGTAAAATATATCTGTAATGTTTTTCTTTTTCATTAATAAACTACTTCGAGTGGTCATGTTGGTTGGGGTCATGGATGTTTCCCTGTAGGGGTTTTACCACATCAAAAAATTGGTGTGTTGATCTTTGATCTAGTTCTGTGAGTGGTTACTGAAGGTGCTTGTCCTCTATTGGAATACATGTGTTGTCGAAAATATTGGATAGGATAGGACCAATTTCATGCATGCTTGACTTGCCTACTTCCATGAAATTCCATAATGCATCTCATGTATATTTATTGAAAAAGAATGTGCATGATCCTAGCCATGTTATTGTTTGGAATTTGATTTAGGTGGAGCTCAAATGATACTTTCAAGTGGAACCAGTGTGTATATTGGATAGGAAATTAAATTTTTTCTCAAACAAATCCATCGGGAAGATAAATGTCTAGTGGACCTACTACAGCCCTAAGAATGTGACATTTGAGCTAGAATATGTAATGCATGTGGCATACCCATAGTTTTTTTGATATTTTTTATTGAAAAAAATGTGTGTGTATATACTTGTATGGCAATGTGCACTAAGGAAATTACAAAAAATAGGGGGGAGGGTAATGTAACACCCTAGTTATGATCCCCTCAATTGTAATGTAAAAAATTATATAAGTGAAAAAGTATTAGAGACTAACGTGATGGCCAAGGTCCAAGAAATGTAAATATGTACATTGAAAAATATTATTAAAAGAAAATCACATCATTGATTGTGGAGATAGGGACAAGAAATGGGGGGATATGATTCCACAAGAGAGAAATGAAAGGGGTTTTAGGGAGATCAAAGGGACCAAAGCCAAAATAATAATATTTTATTATTTGCCAAAGTATCTTACCTTAATGTATGTGAAATTTATATCAACATTAGGAATAATTTCAAAGGGAAAATGTGGGATTCATTGAGATACATGTGGTGATATGGGGACATGCATATGTATTCCCCTATTTTTTGGGTTCTTCATCATTAGATCATCATTATTTGTTCTATGAGCATCACTCTACATCAGTTGACCCATTATTATGAACCAACAGTCTAGAAACTCTATCCATCACCTTACAAAGTTATTCCATGATGAGAAAGGAAATCTATGTTGAGATCTAAGCTACCATGCATGTAGTAGAAGGATGAAATTGCTTGTAAGTGAATTTATATGGGAAAAAATCCAATGAGCATGTGTGAATATTGTGACTGAGGAATCTGTTACAAATGGATTTCCTGCAACCCCAACCTTGATATTCCTGGGTAGTCTATGATAGATCCCTAGAGGGAATGATGATTGCCTAAGGGACTGCATGGTAGAGAACGAGATCCCATTCCTTGGGTTGTGAAGACTGATGGTGAAGAGAGATGGGTGGTTGGAATTGTTGTAGGAGTCATGTCATTGTGAAAATACTTGGTATTGGGCTATGTGAGTGGATTTTAGATAGATTGTTAGGTAGCTAGAGAGGTAGTGGGGGGAGGGGGAGGGCCCATAGTGATAATAGTAGAGGTCATTCAATGTAAGGTGGACTATGTCCACTATAGTATTAAATAAGGCCCACTATGGTAGTTAGATATAATAAATGTAAGAGGACTTCTTAGAAGGTTCTTCCTCTAGAATGTTCTTAGGTGGTTGGTAGCACTATATAAAGGGGTTCAAACATTGTAATGATATACGAAGAGAAGTATTGTATTTGGAGATTGTAGCTCAATAGGAGGATGTCCCCTTGAAGAGGCAAGTGAACAGGAGAGGATCCCTTTCATAATAGGATCCATTGTATGGTGTTCCCCTACCTCGATGGTTTTCTTATAATAAAGTGTGGTTTCTTATATATTTCTCTGTGGATCTATTGTGATATTTTTATATTCAGTATTTGGTACTTAGCAATTGGTATCAAATCTAGGTTATGTATGGGGGATCAAATGTTAGGTAGCTAGAGAGGTAGTGGGGAGCCTAGAGGGTCCATAGTAATAATAGTAGAGTCCATTCAATGTAAGGTGCACTAGGTCCACTATAGTATTAAAAAGACTCACTATGGTAGTTATATATAATAAATGTAAGAGTACTTCTTAGAAGGTTGTACTTCTAGAAAATTCCTCCTCTAGAATGTTCTTAGGTGGTTGGTAACACTATATAAAGGCATTCAAGAAATGTAAAAA
>ML827533.1:245606-257550 GCA_009831015.1 Picea engelmannii | reverse complement strand
TAACCTGTGAGGGGGAAACTTTGATCTTGACTTTATACCTTAGCCTCTTCAAAACCCCAGGTTGTCGAGGACGTCTCCCCTGGGCTAACCTCCCTAAACAGAAAGAACCTCCCCATTGAGGTGACATTGGGTGGGGAAGGTTCTTGTTACGCCAGTTTGGTCTACATCCTTTAGCCTTTGATCTAAACTACAAATTGTGCGATAACAGGCTACCTTGGACGTCTTCACAACTTGAGGCCTGAGAAGGGATTAGCAAGATCTGAAAGGAAAAACTATGACAATAAGATTCTTCTTGAGGTACTCAACTTTACCCTAAAATCTAGAATGAGGTTTTTTCTTACAGGAGACTTGGGATAAGGGACATGTTTCCAAACCATATCTTCAATGACATAATGCAGTAAAGTAATCAAAGGGAGGTGGAAAACCTTATCACAAGCATCCTACTTCACGGAAGTAACCTCCTTACTTTTATCAAGATCTGAGCAAAATGATGGTTGATAACTTTCTTTGAAGAATAGATCTAAGTGCTCAGAGGGATAGTCATCAAAGTCCTCAAGGTATGACCGAAAATTATTAGGAGAGCATAGCATCAGGTCATCCTTGGGTGTCTGAATAAAATTGGTAATTATGTCATGTCCTTGTCGCCAAATGTCAAATTTAGTAATGTCATATGATAGTTGTAAGGGAAACTTTTGGAAATGATCCTCAATGTCGTAAATGGGATCCCCATCATATCCAATCACATCCCATTTACGCTTCCTGACATGTATGAATTCATCAATATTATCAACAAAGTCCTAATTTTCATCATAACATGAAGGGGTTAAAACATCCAACACTTCTTTACTCTCCACATCATAAGATAAAGAATCATTAAAAATTTGGAAGGGGAAATAACTCACCTTGCTTAATCCTTCCTGTGCAAGAGCTTCAAGTATTTGGATAACTTCATCAAGTGGAATATATGTCTCTACATCTTTAGTCTTGAGATATAGAGGATCTAGTTTGTCCAAGGGTTCCATTTCTTCTTCACTCTCTGAATCATAGAACAAGGTATCATCAAAAAACTGGAAAGGAAAATGACTTACCTCATTCTCTTCATCTGTGCAGGAGGGATAGGATCTTGGAGAGCTTCATCAGACTAAGGAGCGGTTACTGGTGCTTCATCCTCACAATTCACTTCTCTAGTTATATCTTCACTGCATTCTATAGAATCATGCGAAAAATCTTGCTCCTCTTGACAATATTATTCATAAATCTCTTCTTTCATATCAAAGGGTTCTTGGTTTTTATCATGATACACATTCCTGAGATCTTATACAATCTCAGTGGTGAATCCTTCGTCTTCCAAGGCTATTGTGAGATTTTGAAGGGCATCTTCATACGTTTGGCAATGTGGTTTGGTAAAGTCAATAAACCTATTGATGAGGTGTACGAAAGATGATATATCCCTATCTTCGCAACAACCCTTAAACCAATCTTGCAAGAAGGATGGCAGAGAGAGTATGAATAATTTTATCAAAACATCCTCCCCTCCCAATTATACCTCGCTTATATACTCCAAAAACATTATGATGTGAGGAGTTGGGAGGCCCCAAAATCTTGGAAGGTTGTTTGACCATTTTGTAAATTTTCATAGGTCCTATGAGGTTGCCACCTAAGGTCTGTCCTTGACCTTAGTATGGCTCTAAGTTTCAACTGCATGGTTGTCTTCTTTTGTTGTTTTAGGACAACAAATAGTCATCCCACTTTCTGCTCAATGTTTTGAAGGTTAGGTGCTCTTTTAAGGTGCCCTTGCAAGTGTTTTCTTTACTCAATGTTAGCACATGCATTATAACTTAAAACCCATAACACTACCTCTAGATCTTTAACTTTAAAATGTTGATCTACACTTCTAAGCATGCATAAATTTGACACGGGTATTTTTGGTCAACGTGACCCTAGATAAAACCCCTCGGGGAAAACCAATTTGGGATATATGTCTATATAATAATGATCAAAGCAAAAGATGCAACAAGTAATACAATACAATGGAACCTGTATACATAGCAAGCTCCTCACAATCCTTGCCACAAGATCCAGAGAGAGATGTGCCCAAACTCAGGTGTGCCCTCTCCCTTTGCTTCTCTTTTGCACTGAAGTGAAGCACTCTAGCTCCTCTTTGACCCAATGAAGAAATCCCTCCACAGGAATGTGCTCTCATGTGCTACCTCTCCACTAAAATTGTCAGAACTGACTTCCTCCAAGTGAATCCACTGCCAGGTAGTTGTCAACCCACTCCATTGGTGCGCCCTCCTCCTAGCAGATAAGATCACCATCAAATAACAGAGCCATAAGTTGGATGCATCTCTCCATGGAAGCATGAGCCCTAGCTCCCCTCTCCCTATGCAATTGACCTCATCTCAAGGCTCCAAGTCTTCCTCTCCTGGTGAGAAAATGAAGGAAATAAATGTTCCTCCTCTAGTAGATGCACCCCTCCTCCATATAACATGCTCCCTCCAAGAAATAGAAGCTAAAACTCCATGGATATGCTCTCCATGCAAGCTCAAATTAACAAGAGCTTCCTCCTCAAGCTCTCAAGGGTTTCTCTCAAACCCTCATCAAGTGCACTCTCTCCTCTTCTCCAAAACTCACAAGTGAAGAATGAATCTCAATAATACACTTTACCCTCCTTTAGCCTCCTTTGGCCAAGCTCTAATAGATCAATGGCCTAGATTAGATCTAGCCAAGTCTAATCAATGGGTGAGATCTCATCCAAAAATCTCACTAAGGAAACCCACTTTCCTTAGTTTCTTTATGTCTATTAATCCACCCACATTGTGAATTAATTGTCACTTTATGACTTAAGTGACAAATTTCACTTTTGACTTAAATCTCCTAAGTCAAAGTGAAATTAGAATCATAAAGTAAAGTACAAGGGTAATAGTCTTCCCCCTTTGTGCTTAGAGACTCATAATCACATGGGGACCACTTTCCAAGGTACCCAAATCCCAACACATTTTGTATCAAAACCAGTCGGGTATCCCTGAAGGATTTTGAAATCAATAGTTGAATACAGTTGTTCCCAGGATGCCATGATCCCATAACTTGGAAATATCACAGAGTTGAGAGTAAGGTGGCACCTAGAAAAAGTTTAGTGGAGTCGCCAGATAATTTTCTTGAAACTATCAAAAGGTAAGGGAAAACACCCTAAGTGGAGTCGCCACGTAAGCTTGTAAGATAAAGAATCTTGAGTCAAGGCTTATCGAAAAGTGTCGTCTTGAGGAGAATTGACTCAGTGTTCCCCGGCAACGGCACCAAAATATTATCGCACGGTTTGTAGTTAAGACAATAGACAGATGAAGGGAGGTCAAACTGGCGTAACTGAACCAATCCCACCACTGTCACCTCAATGGGAAGGCTCTTTTTGTTTAGGGAGGTAAGGCCTAGGGGAGACATCCCCGGTGACCTGGGGTTTTGAGAAGGCAAAAGGATTAAGATCTAAAAGATAATTTCCCCCTCACAAGTCACCATCGAGTAGAAAGTCTATCTTATAGCCAATAAAGATAAAAGATAACCGGAAATAGTAACCAAGGAGCGTACCTGCCCGAGACAAAGCAACAAGGAAACTATGCATATGGAAGATCACTTGCTTGGTTAGTACTTCATATAATCAATGACTTTCTGATAATAAGCAATTGAGAAATAATATTGATGAAGTAAATCAATGTGTATACAATAGCAATGATTACACAATATCACTTCACAATAAATGCTAATGAAACTTCACAATTAACAATGGATATTTATCATCAATGTAACAATACTTGAAGCAACGCTTTAACTAATCATTCAATTTCGTTTAAAGATAAAAGGATGTTGCAATGAATATATTTATAGCATAAGTAAAAGGTAGCAGCAGTAGGGTTAGAATATTAGTCTAGGCTAGGGTTAGAAAGGTTAGTAAAAGATTGCTCAAAGTGTTTAGAAGTTGTTTGTGATCAAAGTACTCAATACACAAGGCCTTAGATCAGGGCGCTGCTAGGGTATATGGAGTCAAAAGAGGCCGCAAAGGTTGAAGGACTAAAATGATAATGAAAGACCAAAGACAAGAGGGTTAAATGTTGAGGTGTTGCTAAAGCAAGGCCTCAACAATGAAACCCTAGGGGAGAGAAGCTCACTAAGGTGTAGAAACCCTAAGCCTTAGTGCTCTCTCCTACTTCTTTAGCTCAATGGAAATAATAAAAACGGCTAGCTTGAAAAATGATTGATAAGGTCTAAGACAAGAGAGTTTGGAAGTGATGTGTTGCTAAAGCAAGGCTTCACTAGACAAACCCTAGGGAAAAACGGCTTACCAAGGTGTAGAAACCTTAGGCCTTGGTGCGTTTTTCTCCTTCTTAGCTCAACAACAAGGATAACAATGGCTAGGTTTAGAAGAATAGAAGTAGAGTGTTGATATGGCAAGGCTCTATCTATCTTCAGCAAAATCAAATAGCTCTTAACTTGGTAGGGACATGAGACAAGGACCTTTAGAATGTGCTTGTCACCTAGGGTTTAATTCAACAAAATTATAATAACAAAATGCAAGTAAAATAAACCATAACCATTCAACTAAGAAGTGTTGCAGAAATTCACTTACATAAACCAAAAAATCATGTAGAAAACCCTAGTTATAAACCTTCCACCAAGAAGAAATGCCAAGAAAAGTCTTCCTTCAACAAGTGCGCCTCACTATTTCAACCAAAACCCTAGAATAGGGTGCAAATTTCAGACCTCACTAATGTGTGAGTGAAATATGATGAAAATATGAAGGTAAAAACCCTCAATATATAGCATATCAATGACCTTTATTAAATTTTAGGTCATCAAAAGGCCGACAATGCCAAAATACCAAAATAATATTGTTTTACACTAAATGTCTTAAATTAAAAACCTAATCAAGCAAAAACAAGATGTCATGCCCCTACTAGGGTGATGTTATCCCTTTCTAGGGAAAATACGGCCTCCTGGAACAAAACGTTAGCCCTCCTTGGGCTTCTCCAACATGCCACACGTGCCAAACTGCCATGACTGTCTCCCAAAACATCCATGAAGTTGGATGATGTCATGAGCCTCCTGGGTGACGTCCTAGGCCTTCCAAGCCCAACGTTCCAATGAAGAGAGAACAACCCCCCCTAGGTAAGGCTCTGTCAGGGTGCCTCGGTGGAACGTCCTCCTCTTCTCCGGTGTAAACCCCTATGTCTTGTCTCTGCCCCCTGCTGGGCCTTCAGCATCCATCTGGTGGCCTCTTCAGCCCCATGGAGGTCCAAACTAATCATCTCCCCATGTGTACCTGTCCAATGTGGCACTTGTCCGTCGAGCATGATCCTGCACATCAACAGCTATGCCCTCCATGGGCTCATAAGTCACAGGGATCATGGAAATTTCAATCACATCTCATCATCAATATTATTAAACATGTGCATAAAACCCCTTTTACCCCAGTCAAGTGCTCAAAGACATTATACAAATCTGCAATACAAGTTTGGAGGAGGTGACAGGGCGTCTTATTGGGCTATTGTCCACTGGAAAAGGGATGTTTCTGAAAGAGATTAAATCCAAGTCATGTAAATGGGTGAGGTGGATAAGGGATGTCCTGACAAGGGGTGCAGTGAAAGTAAGGAAATGCAGGGCTTACCTGTGGGTGCCTTTGTAGAAGGTGAGCTGCACCTATCCTGTATAAAAATGTTTTCAAGCCCATTCATGCATTTTATTCTTTATTCTTTATTGTTTTTTATTCAAGAAGATAATCAGGGGACACTGCCCTGGCGTGGTGAGTAGTGGTGGCAATATTACCCACAAGTACTTTCACAGAAATGAGAAGGTTGGCTCATGATGAGACCCCCTTTCTCTTGGTCATGCAACCAAGAGCCACTACCCTAGCATGGTAACCAGCTGCTAGTAGTGTCATACTGCTAGGTACCCATGGACCTAATAGGTTGGCTCATGATGAGACCCCCTATCCTCTGAATGGTCTTGTTTTATTATTTTTATGGGTCCCTCTTGTTTCTTTTTTAGAAGCTCTGTATTGCTTTCTCGGGGATCCCTGGGTGAAGCATCTCGAGGTTTTATTTTTTAGGCTTTTATATTTTGTCAGCTTTCTTTTACCTTCTCGGACTTTATCCCCTTCTTCCCACAAGGCAAGGTGCAACCCTTAAATGATTGGCCAACCCAATGCTCGAATAAATGAAAAGGGATGGATGAGCGGGAAGCAAGATGAAAAAGTGGTAATATGACGGGAGCGGACGATGACTTTTCATAAATCCCCCCCAGTGGCAACTCAAAACCTATGGGCACGGGCTTACTAGGGCATCCTATCATTCCCCCCAGGCATGGTCAAGTGGACAAGTATAATATCCAAGCATTTGTTAGAAACAAAAGGAACTAAATGCACATATTCGAAGGTTTTTGAGGATCAGAGTGACACATACCACGATACTCGGACTCATTACCTCATGGAGCAAGAACCATCTCTGAAAAAGGACCAAGCTGGAGGTGATGGATGCTTCTGCTGCTGACAAAATGGATGCGTTGAAAGGGAGAAAAGATGGGCCCTCCAGGGCCATGCTCAAGTCGATCTGGCTCTCGGTACTCCATGTCTAGGACCTGTGGGCCTCAAGACATAATCTCCTAGTTATCCCTAAAAGTGGGGGATAACACTACCCATCATACTAGTGCATTAAAAAAATAGTACTAAACCTTAATGAAACGATGGAAATCTCACAGTCTAGCGATCTTTCCAGGATCAATTTTGTCATCTTCTTTGAGCCAGTGCTAGTTGCTCTTTACAGATCTTCAATTCAGTCGATCTACATCGCTTTAGTTACACGTGAGTCAGTAGTGGCTCTTCATGTTCTTCTTCTCCTTCCACTATGGCAGTCGACACATCACTTCATCACTCGCTGGTTGATTCTATCAATCACATGTCGCTCCACAAAGAATTAGGAAGATCGACACCGTGGGATTCTAACTGCGTGGTAAGGCCTCCATCGATAACACCGAATCATTCCACCTGCTGCAAGAACTCTTCCACAATCTTCAACTATGCCGATAGAGCAATTTCACACTATATTATAGCAACAACTTCTATAAATGGTGGCTTCTTCATCAAATTATTGATTGGATGGACAAACAACAAACTACTGCATACCTAGAAGCAATCCACTCACAAACTATCTACTCTCGCATATATTAAGCTTCCATTTTTCTTCCATTCACCTGGGCCCTCCCGTGAGGGAGTCAAGCCCAGTCTTGCTCTGATCCAATGATGTTGTTTTTCTTCATATGAGATGATATATGATCAATGTATTATTACAATGATGAATGTTCCATATATAGAGAACATAAGATGACTATCCATGAAGGGATGTGTCCCTTGGATAATAAATAACTATTTATTATAATTATTACTTATTATATATATTATTTAATAATCAATAATTATATTATTAATTATCAATCTAGGAGAATGTCTTCCCGATGTTGTTCGAACATCAACAACATTATTAATTATCAATCTAGGAGAATGTCTTCCCGATGTTGTTCGAACATCAACAACTAGGAGGAGTAAAAGGGCTTACACCCTCCTAGATTTACCTTGTTGGATTTATTTTCTCTAGGGAGTAAAAGGGCTTACACCCCTAGAAAAGTAGTAAGTCTAACTCTTACATCCAAGACTACATAACCCAATAGACTAGGCACTCATCTAGTTGCATTGGAGAAATAAAATCATTGCATTGTGTTGACCACCTATTTCGACTAGAGTCAATGTCATGTACCATGAAACTATGTACCTTGTGGTACAACATATTTTGAAGACTTATGGCTCAGCGGGACAAATTTTGCCCCCAACACGTATTTCTATGTACTCAGAATGTTCGCTCCCTTAGTGGGATAATAATATAATAGGTCAGCATGAGTCAATTTTTAGTTAGTTTCCTAGGACTTTATCATTAGAGAAGTCATTTCATCGAGTGTTTTTTTTCCTCAGATAATTAATCTTGCCTACCAGGAAATTTTAATTATCCTTGAGTTTTTCACTCACAAAATCTTCCAAAGTGGTGAAAGGCATTCTAATGATCGAGCCCAAGGGGTAACCAAGGTTTAGGAATATTGTAAATGACCATGCTAGACATCTCCTAGAGTCTTGCGGAATTCCGTTCGGTTTTGATAGGTTTTTTTTTATTATTACTATTAAAATTCTCCATTAATTGGAAATTTTAATTATTTTTTATGTAAAATGTAAACATTTGGTCCTTGGGGATTTTGTATATGGGTGTGGGTACTCAAATCAACTGGAAGATGACCCCCTACACCCTTGGACCAAGTTTCAGCTCAATTGGACAAGTTTGGCTAGGTCATTGTCCATGAGGAGTCCAAGTCAGTCAAAAGTCAGCAAATAATTGGCTAAGGTAAAAAAACCAAAAATTGTAAAAATGTTTAAAGTCGTGAGAGAAAGTGGGGAAATGATTTCTAATGTATTTCCTAAGTTGGAAAAGTAAAAATCCACTTAGAAGAACCCCCCGTGACAAGTCAAAACGAGTTTTCCCCCTTCACATCTCACCCCTCAAACCCTAACTCACTACCAAAACCCTAAAAATGTATCTTCCTTGACTTGTTCTCTCTCTCTTGGATGGGTGACACTTGTAACTTATCCAAGAGGGGTCTCTCCTCTCTCCCTCATATAAAAGAAAGCCCCCACCTCCTCATTTTCACATCTATTCTCACAACAACTCTACTATGTCAAAATCTCTCCCATCTCTCTCCCATCTATTTCTCATTCTCTCTCATTTTCTCTCATGATTCTTGGTGCCATTGGGCAAATATTCTCTTATTTAATAAAATAGAAGCTTTGGAGGATTTCTTGTGTCTCTTGGAGTATTCTTGGAGCCATTGTTTGTTGTTTATGAGGTAATATTGCTGCAATTTATTTCTTTTGTATTTATTTGCTTGCATTTTTACTTTGAGACCCAAGCAAAGTATTTTGCTTGGGATATTTTAGTAGTATTATTACTATTAGTCTTTGTGAGTTGTTTCTAATTGATTTGTAAAGTATTTTGCAAGTTATTAGATCAAACTCACATTCTTTGTATTTTGTAGCAAGGGTTTACAAAAATCTGCAGGTTACTAAAAGCTTGGAGGAGTGGATTTCAAATCTGAAAATCCATCTTTTTCAGCCATCTAAAGCTTCTATATTTTCTGTTTTTTATTTTCAGCCACATATCTATCAGTTTCTAGCATTATTTTCATATAATTTTGCAATCTAATCTCTCTTTTAATGTTCAAAATTTTTCATTTAATTATTTTTGTTTATTGTGATATAAAATAATATGTTCCAAGTTATTTTAGCAATTTCCAGCAAGAGAATCTTGTTGTTTTTTGCAGGTTTTTGCAGGTTAGATGAGGATTTTTGCATTTTTTTGGCCCCAAAAACCTCAAGGAAACATCCAAGGGTCTTGGTGCCAAACCCTCTTCTCTGCTTCATTTTATAAACATTGTAAGCAACCCAAGGGAGTCTCTTGGCCTTGCATTCTCTCCACTTTAATTTTTTTCTGTAAAGTGTAAATATTTTTTGTATTTTTCCCACACCTTGCAAAGAGATTGGATTTGTCATCCATGCAATATCGTGAAGGCTAGATCTAGATTTAATTTTCTGTTTTACTTTTATTTACCCACCTTGGCCAAAACTGGTAGGTTTGTCCTCCATCTTGTGCCATAGTTGTGAGGTTGTTCTTTTATTTTTAAGTTATTTAATTTATTTAATTTTGTCCACACCTTGCAAAGATATTGGTCTTTCCATCCATGCAATATCGTGAAAGCTAGTTTAAGTTTTAATTTGTTGCAAAGTAATCAAACGTGTGCCCCGCCTTTGCCCTGTATTTCCTCCCCTTGCCACTTTGTGGATCTCGGGTAACTAAGAAAAGGCAAATGATTGAGAGGCTAGATTAATTAGGCATCCAATTAATATTTCTTCTACCACCAAAAAGGGTGACTTGGGAGGCTACAAGGGGTTGAAGTTGGGGACAGTTTCACGACACTATGTGTCCTCCTTGTTGAGCGCTCAAACATTCTGGATTTGACCTATGGAGCTAGGGAAGAAACCTATTTTTTCATCTTATTAAACACCCAACACTTTCTTTTGGTTGAAGAGATAAGGACTTGGGGTAGTCACATAATGTAGGCTTGCATCTTTCACACTTAATATCCCCCTTAATTCAAGAGACATAAAACTTGTTAAAAACAACCTACACACCCTTCACAACATTTTATTTCCAAGTTTGCAATTTACTTTTCAAGCAAGTTATTTTTTTAAGAAATTTAAGAAATTTCCTCTTATGTCAATACTTGTTTCAAAGCATTCTTTATTTTATATATTCTTTATTCATTTGAACATAATTGGTCTAAGTGTAAAGTTACTTCTCATACTCATTTCATAACATTATTTCATTCTTGTGTAATTTTATCTTTGTTGTATATCTCATTAATAAATTTTGGTTAATCTTTAGGCACTGGTCTAACTGTTGATATACAAATAAAGGGTTTGTTTGTCATTAAAGGAACTACATACTCACATTTGTTGCATGTCATTGGGTTGAGTTTTCTTAATTGACAACTCAATTAACTCCTCGAACTTAAATAAACTTTCACATAGTTTAATAGGGTCTACCCCCTTGGCTTCCCTAGGAGTGAGCCTAGACGAAAGGAGTCCAAATCGAGGTGAAAGTGGGTCTGGATTCAAGTTTGTGCCTCCAAGGACACACCAAGTGGGTTGGAGACTTCTCTATGCTTGTAGGTGTGTATAAGGACAACGACACATTGAAATACGTGATTTTTGGAGATATTGCATTTGTTTAATTTAGAATCTTTTCTTAGTGCCACAAGCTTGTTTGAGCCACTAAGGCATCTAGCTTGGCCTTGTGATTCTCTTGCTGCAATTAATTTAATGCTACATCCGTTAGAGCTGCAACAAAACACTCTTAAACTCTTTCTTTACCAACTAATCTACCATTGAAATTTGCATACAAGCTGCCATATTAAATCTACTTGTCATTTGCTATGTTTTGGGTGGATTGTTTGTTGTTGTAGAAATTGTTTCCTACAGCCATAAGGGTGCCCTAATACTTTGTTGATAACTTCATTTAGCAGCCTTATTTTACCATCAAAGCTTGTGCTTCAGTATTGGATAACTATCCACATGTTTAGTACTTGATCATCCAATAAATATTTGATGATTTTGATAGTTAATTTTGCAGTTAACAACTCTTTCCATCACTAATATATATGTGTGTGTGTGTGTGTGTTTACTGCTAAAATTTAGGACAAGAAGTTTTCCTTGCTTTTCCCTTTGATATAGGCTTGGTTTTATGATCATTTGTCTTGTCTCGGGCAAGTTTAACATTGTCTTGCAGGTACACAACACTTTGGCAACCTCCTCTCATCAACAAGACTCTTTTCCAAGCCTATTTATGATTCCAAACTTGACCTATAGGGGTTTCATTTGTCATTCTACCACTTTCCGTCTCAATCCCCCTAAGGTCACTGGGATTACCCCCTTGTGGTGATTTATCATCACTAAAGAGAAGGGAGAATCTATCTAAGCTGACAGTGGGTAGCTACTCCCATAGTTGTCTCACTCTTGTGGATTGGGTTAGGTTTTTCCCAACCTACAATCTGTGCAATAACAGACCTGTCTCCAAGGTGAAAAGCCCCTACAACTCATGAGAAAAAACCCTCAAGAGTGGACGGCCCCTCAAAATCATCTCCCACAAGTAATGTCTAATGTCTCCTGTTATCCCCGATATCTAGGGATAACTAGGAGATCATGTCTCGAGGCCCACATGATCCCAGACATGGAGTACGAGAGCAGATTGACTTGAGCATGGCCCTTGAGGGCCCATCTTTTCTTCTTCTCAGCCATACTTGTCCT
>ML827533.1:103264-118944 GCA_009831015.1 Picea engelmannii | reverse complement strand
AGGAGGAAAGAGCACGAGGCCTTGCTTAAGCAACACCGGAGTGAGCCTCTTTCCCCTAGGGTTTTGATTCTAGGGCCCTGCCTTTGCAGCACCATAGAACCCTACCTTCTAGTCTCTAAGTTATCATCCTCCCGAGACCTTGTGCCCTCATTTTTTACTCCATTTACCCTAAGGCACTGATTTGATCTCCAACGTTGAGGCTTTAGTGTACAAAACTACCTTTAAAATCTTAATTTCTGAAACCCTAACTAACATTGCTAACTTAATAAAGGCTGACGTCATAGTTGAATATCTCATCTTGACGCAGCAAAAGTGTAATATAAGCAATTGAGTGATGATTTCAAGCATTTATTGAACAAGTTATTGATTGGATATACTGTCGGCTTAGTCATCTTGGTAGATATTGATGAATTGATAATCTTTCATAAGCTAATTTACAAAACGTTGACTTCATCTTGTATCTATTGCATTGCTTATTGAATAAAATCAGATAGTTAAATAAGTACTAACCCTTTGAGTTATAACCTGCAAGAATATATATATTGTGTTGCTATTGTCTTGTTCCGGGCAGGTGTTTTCAACAGGGCATACACTTCTTTTATTGGCTGATTAGCCTGACTATCTGACACTGGTGGTAACCTGTGAGGAGGGACCTCTTATAACTTGACCTTGTATCTTCAGCCTCTTCAAACCCCAGGTTACCGAGGACGTCTCCCCTGGGCTAACCTCCCTAAACAGAAAGAACCTCCCCATCGAGGTGACATTGGGTGGGGAAGGTTCCTGTTACGCCAGTTTGTCCTCTATCATGTAGCCTGTGACCTAAACTACAAACTGTGCGATAACAGGTATCTTGTCATTTTTTCTCAACCTTGTATTGTAGGTTTTTGTAGAGTCTTTGAGCTATTGAATGATATATCAGGGCTTTTATGCATATGTTTGATAAAATTGATGATGAAATGTGATTGACATTGCTATGATCCATGTGACTAATGAGCCCATGGAGGGCGTAGTTTTTTATGTGCAGGACCATGCCCAACAGATAGGTACCACGTGGACCGGTACTCGTGGATAGGTACCAAGCCTTTCTTTTCCTAAGGGAAATCTTCAACTTTATAAATTTCCTAAAAAAACGTGAATATAACTTTATAAAATATATAATACTTGTGATTTTAACTTTATGCTATCCACCGTCACTTCTTCAATTATTCTTTTATCCACCTTCACTTTTTTAAATTTTGTTTCAATATGTGAGATCCTTCTTCCTTGTATTTAAATTACATATCACAAGGTGTAAATTAATAAATTGACTTTGGCTTATGTTATCAACCCTCAAACAGTCGTGATGCCTCCCTCAAAAAGTCACAATGCCCCCTTTCCGATGGAATTTCGGTAGTGGGGCTACCTTGGTGGATGAACCCTAATGACACTAGGACATCATGTTTCTAAGTCAATGGAGGCACACAAATTTCAGGGCCAATTTTCCTTCCTGCTAACTCTACGCAAGTTATAATGGCAGTGTGTGATCGGCTAATTCCCAGAAACCTAGTAGTGCAAATTGTCGAATGGAAACGTTCGACCTTATGGTCATGATGGCTCTATTTGGTGCATATATGCCAAGATGCTATGTGCACATCTAATTAAATGAATGCGAATGGCTACTATGGTGGTGGTTCTTTCACCAATTCCAAACAATTTTGCCAATTCTAATAGGTGGAATCAAAAATCTATCTACATAGGCGATTCTCAACAAGAATGCAAATGGCACATGCCCTACTATCCAACCTACAAAATATGCCCGGGATGGTGATTCAATGTCTATTATACTTTTTTCTTATGCCCACAACGGAGCCAATTCTTATGCACCAATACCCACACCCTTATTCTTGCCATATTTCCCTTTCTTCATTGATTCTCAAGCTATAGTTAGCAATCACAGAGTAATGAACTTGTATTGAATTTCAATGTAATTTCCTTTCTTCCCAAGCTTATCGATTCTGTCAAATCTTCTTAACAATTATGTTGCTTCTTCAATTGTTAACAGTGGAATAATTTTTTTCAACGAAGTTTCTAAACTTTAAATGCCCAAAGGTTAGTTTTTGGTCAAGGGCCTGTAATCAAAGAAATTCTAAAAATTACGCATGGCCAAAGACCAAAATCAAGGGAAGTGCCCTAGAAGGGGCTTTAATACCAATGTAATGAGAAACAGTTATATATAGGATATAATTATATATAATTGATAATGAATAAGTGTTGTGTTACAATGAGCCTTGTGATCATATACTTTATGAGCATTGACTAGTCATAAAGGTGAAAGGTTGTGTCCCTTAGTTTACTTGACTAACATTATTATTATTATTATTACTATGTAATGTTTTTTTATGTATTTTTGTAATGAATATAAAATATATAATTAACATTACATAATAGTTCAAAATAATAATGTTAATAAATTAAGGGGCACAACCCTTCACCTTCGTGACTAAACAATGCACACAAGTGTACCGTCACGAGGCTTATTAAATCATCTCTTCATTCATTTATCATTTATATTAGTATTTCTATCCTATTTGGATTTCAACTCTTGCTCCTTCCTATACTGGATACTTTTTGTATATGTACACTATTGTTCATTACATTGGTATTAGAGCCCCCTCTAAGGCACTTTTGTTGATTCCAACTATTGGCCACCCATAATTATTAGAGTTTCTCTAATTTCTATCTTTGACCACAACTTGGCCTTTGACCATAAACTTGGCCTTTGGCCACACACAATTATCAGAGTTTCTTTGATTCCCAATATTTGACCACAAAACAAACTTTGGCCATTTAAAGTTTAAAATTTCATTGAAGTTATTTATGTTACCAATAATAAAGAAAGCACCATAAATATTAAGAGAGAGAAGAAACCGTAGAGACATTAAGGGACCAAAAGTTAAAGAAACAAAGATAAATCTGACATCAAGGAAAAGTTGTTCACATCAAAAGTTGTCTAGATCAATCATTTGGAAATCGCAACAAGTCATTCGTCCAATTGCTAACCACCACAAAAAATTAGCAATTCTATTTGAAAAGAAACAAATACATTTTTTATTTGACTGTCAACCATCGAAGAGATTAGAAATAAAAATTGTGTGTTACCTATCAGGAGAAGAGATTCACCGTGAGAAAAGAGAACTGCAATTGTATTTAGCCACAATTCTGACAAAAATAAATAGAAGCCACCCTGTAGCTACCAAAATAGGTCTATCGCAAAGAATAATTCTAATAGGTGTTAAACATTACCATATAATTCCCGCAAAGACATTTACCTAATTCGTGAATCTTTGATTGGTTAAATGTTAGTTATATTATTGCAACCTAAACATATCCTTCACATCGTCGCTGCCATCGTCGACTTTGTTTCTTTAGTAGTGGGATATGATGAAACATGAGTAGGGACAACGTATAAGATAAGATAATTTTATTAATGTCCAACTAATGACCATTGAAGTGAAGATTTTTAATGAAAAAATCAGAAATATTTCATTCACACATTTCGTCAAACMCTTGACTAACCTGAGATTTTAGCCTTTTAATAAATGCCTTTAAAACTGAAAGCAACTGAAAGCTAAAACACTTAAGTCAAGTAAAYCACTGACCCATACTCTGATAAGGCAATAAATAGACAAGTGATTTTTTGGTCCAATGACYARGGCAAAAACCCCACCGTGGGGAAAACCCTAGAGAGATTATTTCTATTATTCAAGAGCAGATCTGAAATTTCTTACAACCCAGAAATTTATTAATTCCAACTGTAAATCAGAAATGCAAATGAACTTATCTCAGCAATCTGATTTCTTTCTAGAAATTCGTGCCAGCAAGCTTCAACTGCCCACACGTGCCAACCCAACAGCAGCCCGATTTTTGGGAAATCGTGTCACTGTACAGATAACAAACAGCAGCAATAAATGCACAAAAATCTGCCTCGGAAAGCATTCCAACAAGTACAGTACGGACTGTACGRACTTCTTTCTCGAAAATCGTGCCTCCCTCTTGTTGTACGGACTGTACGAACTTCTTTCTCGAAAATCGTGCCTCCCTCTTGTTGTACGGACTGTCTTCTCACTGTACGGACTACCCTTCCTTTTGTTGTAYGGAATGTTATGATTGCACTGCCTTGGGAACCGTGCACTCTAATTAACTTGGAAAACTGTGCTCTTAAACTCTCCAGAAATCTGATCTCTCTCTCCTTTGTCTTTACTGTGTGTTCTTCTCACATTCCTAAGCATGTATATGTACTCTTCTATTTTCCCAAGAAACCCTAACTTACATAACCAACTTCAATCTAATGGCTATTATAAGTCTAATCTGAGGGCTCATATTTAATGCTCCTCATTAATTACAAAATAAGTAATAAATGCTCATTAAATACTTTTGGGTCCCACAGCTTAAAATTACTTTAAGTTATAAAGTACATTCACTTTATAAAAGCACTTTATTTAAAAAGTCACTTTACAAATAAAACATGTCTAGGAAATATGACTTTTATGTCCCCCCCATGACAAAACACAAAAACATGAACGAGAACATCCCTTGTTACATTTCAACATGAAGCAGGTCAATGGGACTACCAGGTACAATGATATTGATACAAAGAGGGAGCTCAAAAATGGCTCCTATAAAAGCAAGATGCATAAAGTGAAGTGTTGATCTAAGCTAAAACTCTAGAAGAGGAGAGAAGATCTTAAAGAAGAATGTACAATGTGCATGGATCCAAAATATGGAATGCCTAAAATATCAGCGAATCAAGATCTATTAGATCTAGCTCCCCTAACATCTGAGGTCGAGTGGAGAAAAATCAAGATAGAAACCTGTCTGAAGGAGGACCTAGAGGAGGATTTGGACTTTGTACTGCACTATTACCTAGAAGAGGTCGACCACCATTGGGGCCTGTGTGATCTCGTCTGACTGTTGGGATGGGATCTAGACTGACAATGCCACCGTGGGCTCCAAGAAGTGGGGATAATCCCATGAGTCCGCACTAATATGCAATCGAAGCCATGGTCGCTATCCATCTGTTTCTTAGTGCCCCTAGCATATGGGAGCACCATAAAAAAGGAAGTAATCATCCAGGTGGAGACTGTGGAGGTGGCTAGAGAGTATGGGAATGAAGACTGAGGACCTCCTGCATGTATAAGGCCAAGCATCTTTGTTTAGGTTACCTAAAGAATCTAGAGAGGGTCTACAACTCCTTAAAAAGACAATGGTACCACCCTCGCATCTTGTAGTAGAGGGGGCCACAGCAGATGAAGTGCACCTCTCTGTCTCAACCTCCAGAAGATGACATAGCTAACAAATCCTATCCAACCAGTCAAGCTAGTGCTCCAACTCCATCCAAAGTCTATGCGAGCCAACCCTAAAATGGACCATAGAAATACAAAGAGCATGCATCCAATGACGGCACGTGTAGGGAGGTTGGACAATGAGTTTGTCTCTCAACTCCATGAAGTGCTCAGTGTAGAAATCCATCTTTGGACAAAACCCGCTTAGCGGGTGTTTGTCCAAGTGACCTGTATGAACTACCTGTAAATGTCATCCCAAATGATCCAGCTCAACTCTTACCTAGTAGGTAAGAGGTGACCTGGTGCATCAAGGGAGTATCTCAATGGAGGAAGTCAATCCAATGAAATACCCACAAACTCTAAAAGAAATCATTTTGAAAATGAAGGTTAAAATTGTTTCTCGGAAGGTGAGAGGTGCCACCCACATGTAAAAAAACACATGTCAAAGGATCTCTAAAGGTCAATGATTTTGGGCTCGGATTTTTTGCCAATTTTAAATGGGACAATATGCCACAATGCACCCAAATGGAAAAGGACGAACATTGTGGTATTGCCATGTGAATCACTCTTCATGTTCTCAATGAAGGTTTTGACCTAGATAACATTACTATGACTCTTCCAGACTGTGTTGGGCTTTTTCTCTAACTATGCTCCAAATACTTCACCTGAAAAGACCCCATTGTGGCAATGGATGATTGATAACCTCCAACCAGCTAATTGAATTTTAGGACTGTACTACAGTAGAATGAGAAGGTGATGGAGACAGGCTGCTTTAATCCACATGTTGCGGCCAAAAGCCAAACAGAAAGCTTATTACCATGAACTTGGTTTTGTGACATGATATATCTATATAGTACTATTGCAATGACTTCGAAGAGCAGGGTGTTGCTACTTCTTCTATTCCATCTTCATGAGGTAGACATAGACAATTTATTTATCATGTGGTGAAGGATGAATATGCTCCACATGACACATAAGTGACTTAGGTAGGGATCCCCTTAGATGGTTCACATATGTAGTAAGGTCTTTATAGAAGAAAATGCAAGCATGATGCATCTATAAGAGAACTCCATCTCGACACCAAGTGTTACCATAAAACAGGTACCAGATTTGTAAGTCAAATGCCCTACCTAGTGTGGATTCAAAGCCCAATCCTGTGAAGGTTCCACAAGCAAAGGCTGCCAAATCTGCAGATAGGGCACAAGTAATAATTGGATGTAGTAGCTTCTTGGTAGTAGGTGGAAATCTGCACATAAGCACAAATATAAAAACATGCTTAAAAATCATTATCTTTCCCAATGTAGAATGAAAATAAATACAAGCCACTGAAGAACACTGAGTGGATGTATATATGAGTATCTTTGCCCAGAAATATAAACCATTTGAGGTATTATTAAAAATTTCTACAAAGAATAAAGATATTTTACCCAGATCCAACGATGAATCCTAATGCAGTTGCTGCTAGGAGAAACAGAAGGCATGTTCGAGCATAAGTTCCAAATGCAAGGGGTGAAAGGACAGCCAAAATAAATGAAACTGACAAGATAATAGTCCAGAACCAAATTTCTTTGCTTGAAAACGGAGAAGGCTTTGGCATTGGCTCTGCAGCTATCATTTTTGTTCTGACCATCTTTCTTACAGCAATGGCTGTGTATCCTGCAACATAGAGTGATGCCGCCCAGCCGCCAACTGTATAAATGAACACAAGAAAATTGTGAATATCTCCATTTGAACAGTTTGAAGCTTACCACTATCTTTAAACTTTACCAAGAGATATCCTAGTCAATTCATGAAAGATTTCATAAATAACAGCATAGTGTTCTTTACAGTCTTCTAGTTATGTCATTTCATGATCCTAATAATTTATCTACTTTTTTCTAAAGCTCATGCAAGATGAATTAATGAAATTAACAGAGTAGAGTTTTGTTGGCTAATAAGAGAATTCAAACGCCTCACCTAAGATGATTAGTTATATGTAGATCCAATGCCACTTACAAAAGTGTGATTCTAATGCCAACTAGGCATGTAGAGTCTAGACACCAAGAAAAAATCAATGACAAAGTTAACCAAATACTACACGCTGTGATGAAATAATTAGACAAATCGGGTTTAGCTCTCCCCTATATTTCCAAACAAGGTTGAAGATAAACTACTCCAAATCCTTGGAGAGAGAGAATGTGCGAACTTTCTAAAAGTGGGAAGGCGGAAAGGGTAAGAAAATGTGTGTTTGAACTTTGAAGCATCCCAACTATCATGGAAGCTTCAACCAACTTCCCAGATAATAAGATAAGATAAGATCATTTATTAATGTTCAACAACCACAAAAGTAGGTCAATAGGACTAAAATTTGTGCCCAATGCAAACATAGTGTGGGAGTGCGAAAACAACTCCTATATTAATGCAGGAAGCATAAAAAAAGAAAAAACAAGGAAGCATAACTAAGTGTCTAGCTAAGTTATCTACTATCAAATTTCAATGTACCAAAAGATGAAAAAGTAAAAGTATAGTGATACAATAGAAAGGCCATAGACTGGAGATCCTGGTGCTAATCGAGAAAGAGAGAGAGAGAGAGGAGATGTCAAGACCCATTGGTCCTAATGGNGAGGGCGGGGGGGGGGAGGAGGAGAGGGTCAAGGTACTGGCTCACTATTGGAGTTGTTGATCATTCTAAAAGGATCGAGGCAATGGTGGATGATGTCCTTCGGAGAGTGCCCGAAGCTAAGGGGACATAACTGTACAATCCTAGGGTAAGCATAGAAACGAGGAAGCCCCACCCTCCTCCCATCTAAGATTGAAGGGTCAAGGTACCGGCTCACTATCGGAGTTGTTGATCATTCTAAAAGGACAGAGGAAATGGTGGATGATGTCCTTCAGAGAGTGCCCAAAGCTAAGGGGACGTGATTGTACAATCCTAGGGTGAGCATAGAAACGAGGAAGCCCCACCCTCCTCCCATCTAAGATTGAAAGAAAGATCTCTCGTAGAACTTCCGTTGTTCGGCTGAATCTAGTGGGTAGTCTAACAAGCAGGAGTCACCCTACACTGGATCCATCTAGCACTAGTCCATCTGTCAATCTAATGGTGCATGGTCTATGGCCTAGCACAACTTCCGAAAGGCCTTAAAGATGTTGATTAGCCACTTGAGGGGGGGAGGTCGAGAAGAGGCTCGAGGCCTCACTAATTTATAGTTTGAAGTATCCTAGCACTCTATCAGTCACTTATAGCCTTGATCGGATAAGGCAACTTGGAAGTATGAGGTGATCCTACGAGTGGTCTCAGGACAGGGCAAGGAACGCAGTAACTAAGATCTGTGACTGAGTATTTCTCTCATGAAGAGAGCAAGGCATCTATGGTTGTGATATTGGAAGAAAGTGGAAAGGGAGCCCTCCAAACCCTGCTATAGGTAGTAGTGATGATCTCTAATCATATAATAAAAGGAGCACCTAAACATGAGATGTATCTATTGTTGATGATTGCAGCGTCGTGTGACATTCTCCAAGTCGTTCTCCTCTGGACTGAGTTGAGTCAATTTGTGAGAGGGCCCATGTGATGGGTGTTTCGTTCTCCTCTAGACTAAGTTGAGACGGCTTGAGATGGTAGTCCAGATGATTCTCCTGTGGACTCAGTTGAGATAGAGATCTGTTGAGTATGACGTCCCTGTGGCTGAGCACAAGTGGACATGTCCTTAGTGGCTGAGCACTAGTGGACGTGTGGATCCCTTGCTATATTGTCTGAGTGTAATATTTACTTGTAACCCTACCATATGGTGGGGCCAACTTGTACCATGTAAAGGGTACAAGTCGGCCCCACCATATGTAAGATAATTAATATTGTGTAATTATTAATTATATTATTAAGTTGTACAGGTCGACCCTATTGTGCCAATAGACACATCATTTGATGTGATAAGTTTTGTATAAATAAAGAGTGAATCCCCATTGTGGATTACACTCACTTGTCATCTCATGATTTCAGAAGTTGTGGTCTAAAATTATGAGGACTGCAATTCGCACTTCTCTAGGAGTTAGTTTTCTCAGTCATAGCAGCACCCTATTGTGTGCTAGGTTTGGTGGTGGAATGGTGGATCTTCTCTTGAGAATATAGCAAAGGATTGTTGGGTTTTTCCCCTTCTTTGAGAAGGGTTTTCCAAGGACACTTCTTGTGTTCTTTTGTGCATGGTTATTCTTCTTGTGATCTTGGTTTACTACAGCTTGTGTATTGTTGCTGCAGTAGTTATGGTTCAGCTAATGATAAAATGAAATAAACACATGTGCATCAACTTAAGCATCAAAACTTAACATCTGTGTCTCAAGATCTTGTAACTGACACATCTAGCAAGTCATGTCTAACTATAGCATGTGGTGTTTGGTCTCTAT
This sequence comes from Picea engelmannii, assembly GCA_009831015.1. Lineage (NCBI taxonomy): Eukaryota > Viridiplantae > Streptophyta > Pinopsida > Pinales > Pinaceae > Picea > Picea engelmannii. Next base: position 109,249 of record ML827533.1, on the reverse strand, counting down.
TCGAATTCTGTGGTAGCCCACTCGAAACTAACCCAGGGTAATCTTGAGTGAATGCATCTAGTGTCTTTGTGTGTATAGAGAATGGACAATGATACCATCCTACAACTCCAAAAAGTGCTCCAAGAGTGCAGTCTAAATAATTTGGATGTAATGTTTGTAGATGTCCTCTTTGATGGCCCCATTCAACCCCTATTTGGTTGATAGGAGGTGGCCTGACACATCTAAGGAGTACATGAAATGGGGTAGACAATTTGGGGAGATCGCCACCAACTGGAGAGGCTGAGACGCCTTGGAGTACCAAACTCGTGGGTGGAAGGGGGGGAAGAGGTTCGAGGTACCAAATCACTATTAGAGTTGTTGATCGTTTTGAAAGGGCTCAGGCAATGGTGGATGATGTCCTTCGGAGAGTGCCCGGTGCTATGGGGACATACTGTACAATCTCAAGGTGAGCATAGAAATGAGAAAGCCCCACCCTCCTCACTTCCAATATCGAAGGAAGGATCTTCGGTAGAACTTTCGCTGCTTGGATTAATATAGCGGGTAGTCTAGCAGGCGAGAGTCACCCTACACTGGATGCATCTAGTGTTGGTCCATCTATCAGTTTGATGGTGCATGGTCTATGGCCTAGCATGACAACTCCTCAAAGGCCTTGAAGATGTCTATCAACCACCTGAGGGGGGGAAGGTCAAGAAGAGCACTGAGGCCTCACTGATTTATGGTTTGAAGTATCTCGGTGCTCTATCAATCACTGATTGATTTGTTCAAATAGGGTAACTTGGAAGTATGGGTTGATCCTCCTTAGGACGTGGCAAGGCATGCAGTAACTAAGATCTATGACTAAGTATTTATTTCATGAAGAGGGCAAGGCATCTATGGCTGTGATATTGGAAAAAAGTGTAGTGGGAGCCCTCCAAACACAGTATAGGAAGTAGTGACGAACTTTGGTCACATACTAAAAGGAGCACCTAAAAAATGAGATGCATATATATCTCAAGATCAAGTGACACATCTAGCAAGTCTTGTTTGACGATAGGATATCGTGTTTGGTCTCTATCTGAAGTTTGTGGGAGCCCACCCAAACTAACAGAAGGGAATCATGAATGAATGCATCTAGTGTCTTTGTGTGTATACTGGATGGATAATGATGCCATCCCGCAACTCCAAAAAGTGTTCCAAATAGAAATCCATCTTAAAACCTAGGCTCTCCAAGAGTGCAATCTAAGTAACTTGGATGTATAGTTTGTAGATGTCCTCTTTGATGGCCCGATTCAACCCCTATTTAATCGACAAGAGGTGGCCTGGCACATCTAAAGAGTACCTAAAATGGGGTAGACAATCTGGGGATATGGCCACCAAGTGGAGAGATCGAGATGCCTTTGAGTACCAAACTCGTGTGTGGGGAGAGGGTCAAGGTACCAACTCACTATTGGAGTTGTTGATCATTGTGAAAGGGCCAAGGCAAAGGTAGATGATGTCCTTCGAAGAATTCCCAGTGCTAAGGGGATGTGATAGTGCAATCCTGAGGTGAGCATAAAAACAAGGAAGCCCCACCCTCCTCCCATCCAAGATCACAGGAAAGAACTTCAGTAGAACTTTTGTTGCTTGACTAAATCTAGGGTGTAGTCTGACAGGTGGGAGTCACCCTATACTGGATCCATCTAGTGATGGTCCATCTGCCAATCCAATGGTGCATGGTCTATGTGGCCTAGCATAACAACTCCTCAAAGGCCTAAAAAATGTCGACCAACCGCCTGAGGGGTGAAGGTCAAGAAGAGGCCCGAGGCCTCACTAATTTATGGTTAAAAGTATCCTCATGCTCTATCAGTCGCTTATTGCTTTGATCAAATAGAGAAACTTGGAAGTATGAGGTGATCCTCCTAATGGTCTTTAAGACGGGGAAAGGCACACAGTAACTATGATCTGTGACTGAGTATTTCTCTCATGAAGAGGGAAAGGCGTCTATGGTTGTGATATCTAAAGAAAGTGGAGAGGGAGCCCTCCAAACCCCACAATAAGAAATAGTGATGACCTATGATCACACACTAAAAGGGGCACCTAAAAAATGAGATGCATCTTTGTCTCAAGATCTTGTAAGTGACGCATCTAGCAAGCCCTGCCTGACTATAGGATATGGTGTTTGTCTCTATCCGAAGTCTACGGGAGCCCACCCAAAACTCATCTAAGCAAATCCTAAGTGAATGCATCTAGTGTCTTCATGTGCATAAGAGATGGACAATGATGCCATCCTGCAACTCCAGAAAGTGCTCCAAATAGAAATCCATCTTAAAACCTAGGGTCTCCAAGAGTGCAGTCTAAGTAACTTAGATGTATAATTTGTAGATTTCATCTTTGATGGCCTGATTCAACCCCTATTTAATCGACAGGAGGTGGCCTAGTGCATCTAAGGAGTACCTAAAAGGGGGTAGACAATCTGGGGAAATGGCCACCAACTAGAGAGGTCGAGACACATTTGACAACCAAACTCGTGGACGTCCTATGGGGCGAGCTAAGGCTATGGCCTCAAAAGAGCAAAGTTCTAGGTAGGGGCACCTCTCTCTCCCGAAGGCCAAGTCCTCAAAGGTATGATCTCTATGTAAAAAGGAGACCAAATGAAAAACAACCCAAAGGAAAAGTCTATTCAGGACTGTATGCAAGTCAAGAGGTAAGTGTTGCAAAGTTGTTATTAATAGTGGTAGCACAGATAATTTGGTTTCCATTAGAATGGTAGAGAAGTTGGGACTGAAAAGGACAGTGCATCCCACTCCCTATAAAGTGTCCTGGTTGCAAAAAGGACATCAAGTTTCGATGAATGAGTAGTGTAAGGTGGAAATTCAAATTGGTAGCTACAAGGATGAGATATTGTGTCGCATAATGTCTATGGATGTTTGCCATGTTTTGTTGGGAATACCATGGCAGTATAATAGAAAATTCATTCATGATGGTAGAAGGAACAATTATTCTCTAGAAAAAGATGGACACATGCATGTGTTATGCCTTTGCAGGATAAAGGAGCCAAAGAAGAAGCTAGTCGAAGTTTATTGTTGATAAGTGGGAAGGAGTTGTTGTAAGAAGTCAAGAAGAGAGAGGAGGTACATTTTTCTTTAATTGGTAGATAACCTCAAGGTGAAAAGGATGGGCTCTGTTACCCCCCCATGCCTAGGGGTAACTAGAAGAGATCATGTCTTGTGGACCGCAATGGAGACAATGATCCCAACCATGATGATGATCAGCATGTCCACATATGGCAGCCCAACAACCCCCCTCATTTACCTTTATAGCTACAGGTCAAGCAAAGCTCATCACATCCAAGCAACCCAATGTATGGGAGATGGTAAGCCATCGTAACCATAAGGTATGTTAGTCCTTCTTTCATGTGAAGTTTTTTTCTTAATTTGTTGGGCATGTAGATGAGGATCTTTGGTTGAAGTTGGATAATGGATCACTGGCTTGGGAAATTGTGTCAATTGCCTTGTTTCACCTTGGTGTCCAACTTCTATGCCCTAGTCCCGTGTTGTCATCACCCAAGGAAAAGGGGTATATTGGGGGGGCCTCACAAGGGTAACGTTTCATTCCCCACCATACTTAACACTTTCCATCTTGGAGCCTCTCATAATGTACCAAACTTCGATAATGGGTCATGGTCCATTCTCTCATGAGAAGAAGGGGCTGAAGGCCCAGAGGTTGATGCAGCTTCTCTATATATTATATGCTATAAATGATAAACACCACCATAAAATCCTTAGGCCAACTTGAGCTCTACCCCCTCTAATGGTAATCGCCCCTGTCCTGATGCGAATGAATGCACAATATAAAGGACTATAGCCTAGTAAAAAAATGAAGGAACGAAGCTTGAAATATTTTTAAGGGGAATTGCAAATGATAATTGGGTATCAAAAGGCAAGGTATGGAGTTCGAAATGCAAAAGTATCGAGGAAATGGTATCTCAAGCAGCAAGCGCTCCCTCTACAAAGGCACTCATAGAAATGGATTTAATGACACCATAAGCAATGAAGTAAGCCCTAATCCATATCACTATCACACTTACTCTTGAAGGGTTTCTTTATTTCTTGCTTCCCTCGGGACCTATCCTTCTACCTAGGTCTTTTATTTCCTATCTAGGTTGGCACACCTAATAGGGTTGGATGAAGGCCCTCCCATACTTAAACTTACCAACTCACATGAGGTCCTGGGTTGGTGTGATGCTTGAAGGGGATACCGAGGTGAATTGTGTACATGGTTTACATCTTAAGTAACAACTTACTTTCCATGTTTTAAGGACTAACATATTTTATGAGCATTGGTTTACCTTATCTTATACTTTGCTTTGTTTTGGATGACCTTGACATGGTTCTTTGAAGGACGTCCTAGACTTGTACCCAAGACGTTGTGCCTTTATTGCAGGACTTTGGCACATGTGATGCAAAAACGTGATTCATCTAGTGACTCACCAGCTTTAGTCACCAACTCTCACATCCTTGGAACCTTGGACGATGGACAAATGGGCTTGGTTTGAGCAGATTTTGTCATGATAGCACACAGATGGGCTACAAGCTCACAGGTTGGACAGAGTACCCTTGGGCTTATTATTCACTGGATCGGGAATGTTGTAGCAACAAATAGCCAGACACCATGCACAGATGAGATGCATCTCCCTCCAACTTGAACGCAGTCTCTCAAACCCTTGACGTCACCCTCCATTGATCATGACATCATCTTTTAGGGGTTCATGGCATTAGGATTTGATGGACACTTGGGGTATTGGTGATGATTTGGCATGACCATGACAGAGGAGGCATACCTTTTCCATAGCTCCACTTCCAGACGATGGCACGTGGCCTTTGGAGGCCCTCACTTAACCTAAGAAGGCTTGATGTCACCACACGTGTGGCCATTTTGGATGTATTTTTGCATTTTAGCATTTTCTAAAGGACAAATGAGGGGTCGGCCCCACTTCAAATGAATGAATGTTATGTTATGTGGACAAATTCGCTAGGCTAACCTCATATAAGAAGGCTAGCGCTAGCCTTTGTTTTCATCGTGACTCCTCACCTTTGTGGGGTAACACTTCTAGTATTTTCGCTATTTCAGCCATTCTTGGTCTTTTCTCTTGTGCACTATGCTTGAAGGAGGTCTCTTGTGGATGTTTTTGCTCATTTTGGATGGATATTTCTGCAATTAGGGTTTAATGCTCTTGGTTCTTGGATGAAGTAATTTTCTGCAATTTTATGGTATCTTGTTGATGTAAATGGTGAAATTGTTATTTTGTTGCAAGAAGTCTTGTTTCGTTGAAACCCTAAGAGGGGAACATAAATGCTTCTTCCCCTCAAATTTTTTTATTTGTCCAAGTTTGTGAAAAATTCTTGCTAGGGTTAGAAGCCTAAAGCCCTAAGGTGCTTGCACTTTAGGGTTTTAATCCTAGACATCTGATCCTTGACCTAGTTGATGCTACAAGAAGGGAAAAACGACATCTAGGGCCCAAATGTGCTTGCACCCTAGATGCCCTTTTCTTTAAATTCTAAAGCTTGAGGCCCAAACGTGTTTGCACCTTAGGGTTTAGACTCTACCTCTTTAGTTTCACTTAGATCAATCTTTTTAAGTTTAATGCATATGACACTCCATAGGCCCTAGAATGACAACAACATTGATCTAGAAGAAATCTTGTGGTGAAAGTAGTTGCTAAAATCACTTTTCTTATTCTCTCAAGTATTCTACTGACATTCAGCAGCATGCAGCAGCGAGAGCCATTCTCCTGGAGGATGGCTAAGACCCTAGACAAGATCTAGGGCCCCCAGTGCACTCCTAGGGTATGTGGTCTGGGACCAAATTGATAAAGACCCTAGAAAAATGTCTAGGGCCCCTAGACTGGGTCCAGGGTAACCATGCCTGGGGCATGGGAGTCTTGGTCTGGGACCAAGCATTTGAAGTCCCTAGATATGTCTAGGGCCCCTGGACTGGATCCAGGGTACCCATGCCTGGGGCATTGGG
>ML827533.1:73106-88780 GCA_009831015.1 Picea engelmannii | reverse complement strand
GCACTGATTTGTCCGAAGATTAGGTCAATCCATTCACTTAAGGTGCCTCAACAAGAGGATTAGGGTTTCTGCAACTACTCCTGCTAGTAACCCAAGCGGCAGTGTCTTGGAAGCTGCTTCTGCTAGTAACCCTAGCGACAGTTCCTTAGCGAGCTCAATATCCTAACGGCTATGTTTGCTTCCAGCGTTTAGACTGAATGAAGGAGGTGTGGGCCCATAACCTGTTAGAATATAGAAGATTGTGTGCTCGTTTTACCATTGACGATACCCTCGTCACCCAACCATAGGCCTAAGCCACCCTCCGAGCACCTTAACCTTGACTGAGAATTACTCCAGAAGCAAACCCTAAGCTAGATAGCCAAACAAGGTGTAGTGCATCTTCCTCCAAGGATAGCGCATCAACAATAGTTGATCGGATAGTCCAAACCCTAGCCAAGAGATAGTCCAAGGCAATACTGAAAACTAGTTGTTGCTGCAGCTGCACCTGCAACCCTCCTCCACATGTGTGCACCAGATTGGGAACTGCAGTGCGCACCAAACTGGGAACTGCAATTCTGAGATGAGTCAAAATGAGAACTGGCGCCCTGTATTTATACTGGTTCTGCTAGATTGTTGGGGACGACTTCTCCTACTAGATATGTGTCTGTTCAGTATATTATTATTATTTCTAGCCGACTTCTTCTCTTGGAGACTAATAACCTAATATAAATTATATTCTTGAGCCGACAAGGCTTCTAGGGTTATTAGCCAACTCATTAGGGTTTTCTCTTGCTTTCCGGAGTCTTCTATTCTCGTCGGGTTCACACGTGGAGGTAAATACCTCCCGCAGCTACCATAATATTAACAGTAACTTCATATTTTCCGAACTACTATTCTTCCATCAAGGAGTACTAGCCAAGAAGAAGAAAACCTGTAACTTAATATTTTCCAAACTATTATTCTTCCATCAAGGAGTACTATGCTTGACAAAGTGGTCAAGCCTGAGCACTTTTGTAGGCTTGGCAAGGATCCAAACCCCATAGTGGCATTACTGATCTGTTTTGCCACATATCAGACTATTTATAATAAGAGTAAACTCATCATAGGATCTCTAGTTATTGAGGGTATTTCTGCAACTAATAAAGTGATATGATTCAACCTTAAAACGGTGGTAGCATCCATAACAGTGCACAAAGACAGAAATTAGACCCATAAATGAACCATAACAATAATCAGTCAGTACATGAGAATGAATACACATTATTACACTAAAAAGGATTTACTATGTTGGAATGTCAAAGAATATTAAGAATGCTGTTACCACCTTCAGGATTCATTGTGTTAGAGTTAATGGTGTCAATTTTTCAGATCCGCAATACACGATCAATGAAGAGAGATGCAGAATTATGTTAAGTAAGCTACCACCAGTTTTGTATTAATATGAAAAACAGAAAGGAAAAAAAAATGCACAACAGGAGGTCAACCCGGAACCAAGAACAAGAAAAGCATAAAATTATTACTAAAAATAATACTAAAACTAATTAGAGAGCATACAAACAATACGAATAATCATAGATCATAAAAATAAAATAAAAATAAAATCTAAAAACACAACAAAAAAAAAATACTAATAATAAAAATAAAAAGCTAAAGAAACAAAACAATAATAAAAAGATAAAACAAGAGTAAGGGAAATATTAAAAAGTCTCTAAACTAAAAAAAGCTAAAAGAAAAAGGTAAAACATTCATCATAAACAATAGCATACTACAAGAAATCAATCCAACCAAAAGAGTTTAAAGGAAAGAATGAATCAATAACCAGAGAAAAGAATAACGAAGGCCAAAGAAACCAAGACCTATAAAACTAAGGGAAGAACAGTGAACGAGTAATTAACAAGAAGAAACAATTTAAGCAAGTTAAAAACAAGAAAACCAAGAGAATGCGTATCCAACGAAGATTACTTACCTATGGGAAACAATCATATGATGCCCAGTTTTCTTTGAATGTTCTGCCAAGGCTGAGGAACAAACACAATTGTGAATAATATCTGATTTATGCTCTTTGACTCTAACTTGGATGGACCTACAAGTTTCCCCCAATATAGGTTTGACCACGTGAACAAGGGATGCAATAAACCCAATATAGGTTTGACCACGTGAACAAGGGATGCGATAAACCCCTTGTTGCAAATGTAGGTTTTGGGGTCCTTAATTGATCCAAGGAGACTTTGGATAGTTCTAGGAGGTCTAAGAATCATCTTGATTTGTCCTCTTCTTATGACCCTATCCTAGCACTATTTTCAATGTGGTACCTTGGATATAGGGGAGCATTACTTTATGTTCATCTTTATTACTCTATTCATAAACAATTGGAACAGTGTTCGCATTTGGGAGAGCCTTCCAAACCTGCCAATTCTTGTATCCTTACATTTGAAGATTTCCATCAAGTGTTGCTTTTCTTGTTCCAAACTTCTAAGTGCTCCTTATTGAAAATTGTAAGGGCATGAATAGCAACAGTATTGAAAACACAAAACACCAAGTTTCTTCGATGAGCAATGATGGGAATAGGTATGGAGGTATTTCTCTGTATGGATATTCTTACGGTGAAGTTGATGGGCCAAGGCACCATTGGCCTTCTTAAAGATAAGAACATCGAGGAACAAAATGGAGTGGTTCTTTTTTACTTCCATAGTAAATTGAATATGATCAGAATGGCCATTAAGATGTTCAACAAATTTGTTGAGATAATCTTTACCATGGAGCTACATTACGTTGGTGCTATTCATATACCTCACCCATAAATTGGGCTTAAGGGGAGAGGAATCAAGTGCCTTGACCTCAAAATATTTAATTAAGATATTTGTCACTATCAAGGATAGTGGAGATCCCTTAGCAACACCACTTGTATGTTTGTAAAATCCACCTTGAAATGAAAGAACACTGATCTCAGGCAAATCTCCACTAATTTTGTTGTCTCTGGGTTCGTGATTTGTTCATCACAATAACAATTTCATTGATAAGAATCATCGTAAAAAGAGACACTACATTGAAACTGAAGAGGATTATCTCCAAGAAAGCTAACTATTCCTTGGCCCATCAAACTTATCATTAAAAAAACAAGACGGAGCAATACCTCCACATTGATTCCCATCATCATCCATCCCAAAAACTGAGTGTCCTCAATACCCTTGCTACTTATGCCCTTAGAATTTTCAATGAGAAGCACTTGGAACAATAAAAGCAGCCCTTGATGGAAATCTTCAAAAATAAAGGATTAAAGGATTGGCAAGTTAGTAAGGCTTTCCAAAAATCCAACGTCGTTTCAACTGTTTACGAGCAAAGTAATGAAGTTGAGCATAAAGTAATGCTCCCCTACATCCAAGGTACCACTAAAAATATCGCTAGGATCCTAAGAAGACGACAAATCAAAACAATTTTTAGACCTCCTAGAACTATCAAAAGTCTCGTTAGATCAATTAAGAACCCCATAAGCCTACAGTTGCAAAAAGAGGTTGATCATATCCCTTGTTCATGTGGTCAAACGTCTATTGGGGAAACTGCTAGGAATTGGCCAAGCTATTTTGAAAAAAATTGGAAAAATTAACTAAATGATAAAATTTAACCTCTAAAATTTTCCTTGTAAGTTGTTAGATGCTTTTGGAAGGGGGAAAGTTGTTGGATCTTTTGGGTGGGAAAGGTGATTTGGAGAATACCCCTTAGTCACCGTTACTATAAGTGAAATTGTAAGCGTCACTGCTATGAGTGGAATTGTAAGAAAAGAGACCCTAATGTATCTGAATCTCTGATGATATCCATCTGAACCAGTGAAGTATGGTTTGCCTGGTTGGTAGCTAATGTAACCCCAATAAGGTTCAAATCCTGCCATTGACATGCTAGTGTCTGTACATGCGATTGTGGATATGCGCCAGCGATTGGGACCAGGTACAAGGGTGACTTTGGTGGTACAATGACATGCTAGTGTCTGTACATGCGATTGTGGATATGCGCCAGCGATTGGGAGCAGGTAAAGGGTGACTTTGGTGGTACATGCGATCGTGGATATGAGCCAGCGATTGGGACCAGAGGGTGACTTTGGTGGAATAGATAACGTCACTCGTAACTGATTAGCTGAGAGTGACCGATTTGAATTGTGTTAATGAATCCCCATACTGTTAAATCCGGGCGAGTGAGCTTCAATCGTGATAAGAGGAAGCTTGTTCCCAAAACAATCCATATTAACCTTTAATCTGTTATTCGCCAAGAGGTATCATAAAAATGGATATCCAAAACAACAACAAAGAGGCAGTCAGTACCTACCAAGAATTGCGCCGATCTTCATTCCGGAAGAAGCAGGGATTCCCTTCACAGCTAAGGGCAACACCACCAGCGACGGCACGTAGAAGAGCGGAAGCCATCGCTGTATGAACGTCGTTGCCGGCTCAAAAAAGTCCAGTAAAGCCGTTGCTTCCGCCGGTCTGATGACGTCGAGGATCGACAGCACGGAAAATATGCAGAACATTCCAAACAATGAGCTAGGGAACTTTATCATGGCCGCCGTGAAGCCCCTTTTCAAGGCCTTGTCGATGGCCAGTATTATGCCCAACGAAACCACCAAATGCGCCACACGCCCCACCTGAAAAATTCACCAAACACACAGATGGCATCACATTACATTGCATCACGAGAAGATCTTCTGAGAATTTGACAGCACGTGATGACAGGGAATTTGAATATTACATTGAGGGAGCCATCCGGGAGGCCTCCGGGGTCCTTTTCAACGGCTCTCAGCATTATTATTTCATGACTTCGCCTTGGCCTTTGCCTGCCAAAACCCGTGAACATGAACTGACGCTCACTATTAATTTCAATTCCTACAGCAACCTCTCTTCTTTTCCTCTGTGCCCAACAACAGCAATTGTTATGATTTTTCTTCTGCTCTTTTCTGGGTGTGTGTGGGAATTGATATAAACGCAAATGGGCGTCTCCCAACGGTCTCCGTGTGAGCAGCCATGAGATTTGGAACTGGTGGGATGAAGCCATTAATTCATTTACTGACCACCCCAACTAATTCCATGCATGCTGGCGGATGAACTAAATCATTCCCTTCAACCCGCTAATTATTCGTTGTTCCTCTAAAATAGAGGATAATGTTTTGAGCAAATGAGAGGCTGCCATGCAAGCTGCAGCCCATGGACCAAGATTGAACAATGTCCATGCGATACAGATCGAATTGTGTGGAATGAAAAGCCTTGCAGCAGTAGATATTAGCGTTTCGTCGTACTTGTAACATTTTAACTTCTTATCGAATTTTACGCTAACGTTTCGTCGTACTTGTAACATTTTAACTTCTTATCGAATTTTACGCTAATGTTGGCCACTCGCTCAACAAGCGTCTATACGCTAAAAGGTAAGCACATAAAGAAAGAAGCTAAACTAGAGGAGGAGGAGAAGATCTTTGTTCAACCATTTATGGAGGAGAAGAAGTTAATGCTTTATTTGATGATGTCTTTAATCAACCTAGAGGAGGAGGAGGAGAAGATCTTTGTTCAACCATTTATGGAGGAGAAGAAGTTAATGTTTTATTTGATGATGTCTTTAATCAACCTAGAGGAGGAAAATCAACATCATCTACCTACTCGACTCTTAATAGCACACTAGTCCTAATGGAAGTAATATAAGCACATACATGCAATCACATAGCAATAAAAGAAACAGATTTGCAGAGTTTTTTTTCACAGTAATGGTTATAATTTTGTATTAAAAGGAGTTGTAGTTGAACCGAACATCATGAGAAGGCAAAAATGATGTAAATAAGCCACATATGAGAGTCAAGATAATAATGTTTTCCATCCAAAATTTTCTAGCACCTCCTATTCTAACCAAACATAGATGTTTCAATAGGGATATTGCCTTATGAACTTAAATAATATGACTAATTCTTGAAAAAACATACAAAAATATCCAAAAGATGAAAAACTAAAGATTCTACCTATTTGGGCTCGCCCGAAACTCCGCAATTGATTCCTCAAAACTCCTTTCAACTTCCATTTGACCCGCAAGGTTGCCAGTTTTAGATGGGGACTCTGTCTCCATAGTATAGAGCTTAGCATGTTCTTTTCCTGTGTCAATATGGGGATTGAACCTGAAGCCTTGAGCATAGTTATTTTCCTGTGTCAAACTCGTTAAAAAATGAAACAGAGACCTCTCATACCAAGTTGAGTCTTTCGTTAGGTCTCGTTTTTGAACCTTCATTTCATCCACCTGTATGTTTTTTCTCCATCTAGTACAAAAATTGGTGACAACCTCAAAGTCGGTGAATAAATTGAAGCTTGTGAGGCATGTCTCCAGCCTTTGATTATCTTTCTGGAGTTATGCCACTAGCTTTTCAAGTTGGGGGCAAAGTACCAACCATCCATGGGTATCCCAACCTTTGGAAATTATGTTGGGAATTTACAAGCATAGTTTAATTTTGTTTCAAGCTTGTTTCAAAATGAAACCAATACCGAGCTTAGTGGTTGTTCTTTCCCGTGCTCGTAAAAAACATGAGAACGCAACCGAGTAAAATTTTATTTCTTTTTCGGACTTGCATGGATACATGAAAAAGGAACTCCCTGGAGTCATCTTTAAGCTCTTTTCAAACTCTCTAAACATGAAAAGATTGCCGAGTGATATTGTTTCCTTTCCCACTCGTTAAAAGGTTTGAAAGGGCGTCTTTCGAGTGATAATTTATCTCTTTTTTGACCTCATGAGACTAAAATTACGAAAAAGGACAACCCTTGAGTCTTCTTTAAGTTCTTTTCAGACTCTCTAAACATGAAAAATCACTGATTTTACCTTCTCTGGACTCGTTAAAAATATACATTGAAGGGCCCATATGGGACCAAACCCTTACTTCTTCCAGTTCGTTAAACAAAGGAATAGGGACTTATCGAAGGTGAGTTATATCGAGCATGTGTTACCCTCCTGTTGACGGGAAAATTTGACAGGCTGTCAACTGGAAGAATAGGTCCGGTCCAGGGTTGTCTAAATAACCCAAGTTGTTTGGTGTAACCTATTCTGACGGGTTTAATGGCTCCGTTAGCCAATCTAGGGTCCTAAAATATAGAAAAGAAATAAACTAACTACTGTTAAGACTATAATAATATATATACTTTAATCTAATTATTTACAAATACTTTCAACAAAAAGATAAATATGAACATGCCATTATGTACATAGTAATTACAAATTGCAAGTTTTTTTAGTAGATGTCTTGCAAAATCAAGGTTTGGTAACTGTTTGCAAAAGTAGATAAAGAAAGCACATTTATTATATTTTATGTTCTCTAATCATAAATCTAAGAACTTAAATAGATACTAATTAAAACATGACTTGAAACAAGGATAGCCTAATGGTCAAAGCCAATTCAAACTTTCTTGTTTCACTGATAGACAAACTAATAACATAAATTAAATGGAAATAAATCTGACATGAAATTAGCTTTATAACATGTATGTGCCTCTGTGCGATCCAGAACTCCCATTGTCCTGCCTGTAAGAAAAATATATGACAGGTTTGTACAGATACCTCCCGAACAAACTCCGGGATTTTATTGGCAGCCAAAATATGAGAACAAAATAATAGACATGTATACACAATGATCTTATAATTATGAACGATTACAGTAACGTAAATCTTAATGTAAAACATTCATTTTATCAATCAACAAAACATCATGCGTAAACCATGATATTAAAAAATCGATATCGTGATCACAGTGATAATTTTTGAAACAACAAATTATGAACAACATTTAAAACACGAATAAGATGGAACATCATATGTCATTGAGACTAAAGCTATATGACACATTTATATTCCAAAATAAGAGAGACAAAACATAAATGAGACACACATTGGTCTAAAGCCGAATTGCTATAAGTTGTTCCATTACGTTCTGAAGATCATTTGTCCATAATCTGTTCCAGACGAAGATATCATTTATTTACAAAATGAACAGTTTTTAAAGTGATCTGAAATCACATCCTCCTATCTCATAGGATAGGATAGGATCTCATAAAATCAAAATATTACAAAAATAGTAGGCTAACAGCCAATCATAACAGAGTTGATTGTACTCAAAACTTAATCGAAGTTTTTTGCAAAACAAACAGAAAAGGAACTACTAGTCATTCAAGTGCATAATCTAACATGTTTCCCCCAGATGATCAGCAACAAGATCTACTATTTCTTGAAAAACGAAACAAGAATAAGTTAGAAAATTACCCATAACTAATTTCTAATTTTTTATTTAAAAGAGAATTGGCTACAAAATCGAAAGATTCTGTAGCCAGTCTTATCTTAACAAACAAAATCAAATTCCAAACCGATTCAATTCAAAACAGATAACAAGAATATAATAAGAGGAAAATTGTTTTACCATTTCAGAAATTGACTAAAGATGGGTCAAGTAGTTCAGAATTAATTATCGCTTTGACACTGGTTGCATTTTTTATCACTATGTTCCCTGACCTCTTAATGCGTTTAGACCCTTTCTCTGCATGAGCTTTGAGGTCGAGATTTTCTCATCTCAATGATTCATTCTGAGCGGTAAGTGTTTTGATTCGGGCTTGGAGAAGGGGGATATCAGTGTAATACCGCTCGATCCAAAGGAAACAATCATCACACTGTACAGGAGGAATGGCAGGTCTATGGAGTGCATGGTCAAAAATGGGTGTATCCACCTTATCTTTTATCTACTTCTGATCAGGCATGATACCAGGGAACCCCTCCTTACCCTTAAGGCACGGTGGCAGGTTCGTCACAAAGTCATAGGGTTTGGTAGAAGTAATGTCTTTCTGCCTATAACCCTGCAAATCTGGGTCTTTAAGAACGAGGAACTCTTCGATCTCAGGGTCCGAGTACTCGTCGATCTCGATCGGGCTAATCAAGCTCAGATGTGTGGTGGATCGATTCCTAAGCTTTCTCGAAATTTGGTGACCTACCCTTTTGTTTTTGAACCCTATATCTGTGCATTCATTTGTTACCTCTTCACGAGGTCTTTCAACATCAAGGTTAATACTAACAATCGGGCTAGCTTCAATTTCAAGAACACAAGGATTAATAACCTTCCACTTAGCACTCCCTTGCTCAGAAAATCTTGTAGGCGAAGACTTACTCATCATCCCGGCTTCTAGAGGGTTTCTGTTGGTGGAGTTTGGCGTATCAATTGAAAAATCAGACTGGTTTTTAATCAGTGGCTCGTCTAGGCTAGGGTTTACTATAGGAACGGTCATGGAAAAACCATTCCTTACCAAAAACTTATCCCAACAATCACCCATAGTTTACAAGTGATGAATCAAAAGGATGTTAATCAATCCGTGATGAAAAAGACTTGAATCGACACTCTGTCTCTTATATCTTTTGGACATTTTATAGAGACTTCTCAGCAGATAAAATGGCATGCTCAATTCAAAACCAATGAAATGCATAAGTAAGCGAATATGGTAGAGGAAGATTAATCCGTATCGACCTTCACAGGACACGAATTGTTTGAGGATCATCAACAGGCTATGCCACCTAGGTTTAACTAGGGAGATGGGGATACCTTTTTCGCAACAGTTGATCTTTCAGGACGTCACAAACAGGCTCCATGGCACTCCTTCAATTCGTGAGTTTTTGAACCATTTATCTCCTGTCGATGGAAGCCCTATTGCTTCACATACAAACCCCTTGGTTATCTCTAACTGTGCGTCCCCTATTTTTTGTCTACAACCATCAAAGGTCTGCACGAAAACCTGTGCCACCTGAAGGTTATAGCCTTCAAATATTTTCAGGAAGACATCCCAGCCTTGGCTTTTTAAGTCTTTGATTGCATCGTCGTGAGTGAGTAATGTCTGGCAACCATTCGGCTCCAAGCGAATGACACGATCCATTACAAACACGACTAGAGTGTAACAAGAATAACTCAGAACAATTTTAGGTTTAATGGTAGGAGCGATAGGAACAAATCCGGATGGATAGTGGAGAAATGGCCATAACCAAGCCTGTGTGTTATCATAGCATAGGCAGTGAGAATGAGCATTTTGATCATAAATCTTTACCATTCCTGGTAATGAGAGTCTGACATACAAAGTTGAAACCCTATGCCTATAATGAATGGCTCGTTAATACATTGTGCCAATAGGGTGAGGTAAGGACATGAGTACAACAGGTGCACATTGATTTGTCATGACTACTAACAAGACCATCGAATTAACAAGGGGTTTAAAATATTTCAAAACAAAACACTTCATAAATTGAATACAAACCATCGAACCATACAATAACTATATCTAAAATATCGAAAATAGGTCATTCCAACATTGGGTTTGGATTTGATATAAGCATGATGAACTTCTAAAGAATGCCTTCTAAAGAAAATATAACACCAATCTAGGTTTTCATGTTTGATTCATGCTTTCAGTCATGAATCAAACATAAAACAAAAATGAAAATGCAATAATAAATAATTAATGAACATAATTGCTAATCTAGTAATCATCTCAAAACGATAATGTTCACAAGATCGAGGTGAAGGCAGCTACAAAAAATGTTATTTCTTGTTTAAATAGAAAAATTATGTAGGGTTTCCAACACCTCCTCAAGATTTTTAAATTAAAAAGAGGTACTCGTCTATCTGGATGGGGGGGGAATTTGAAGGAAGCAAGCCAAGCAGTTTTTTAAAACGTCATCAGTCACTCTTACGGTCGCCCTTGAACACGACACTTTGTCTTTACATACATTTTAATTCGCTGAACCTCTACACTAAACCAATCCTCTGAGTTTCTTTACTCCTCTGGGTCACCCGACAAAATTCACAGTATCCACTGCATCATCATGTTTTGGTCCATGTCATGTTTCTGTTGTTGTGCCTCAGTGTTCAAGGGAAGTATCTTCCTCGAGAGTCAACCATCACAAATTTCCTGTTTCAATACTCGTGTCAGTCCATGTTCATTTGATCCACCAATTTACATCTCTGTGTCAGTTTTGTGTCGTTGATGGGGGATACATCAAGACCCTCCTTCGACGAGTCTGTTCCTGTCGACTTCGACACATTATTCAGGAATTAGACTTAGAAACTAGTTAGTAACTTGGGACCTGCATGACTCAATGGAAAGCCTCCTCGCTTCCGATAGTGGGTTTACATCATTGACCTTTGATCGGATGATTCCACGGATTTTCGACTTCAACTCATTCATTCACATTCGCTGGAATGTACTAGAATGGTGATTTACCTCGCACTTGTTATCGGTTTACCTCATTGACTGATAATCAAGTCGTTTCTACCATGTTTGACATCAGGACATATATTCACATGGTTAGATTCGTACTACATCAGGATCGGTAAGAAGACCCTGGGTTGAGTAATCACTCTGATATATACTTTACCCAAGTTGCGACAGAGTTTCTCTTGAATATTTACACATATACTGTCACATAGATCCACTTTGTATTGGTCCGTGGATATGTCTTTTCGTCTCATAGATCCATTGTATATTTTTCGTGGCTACGATCAGTTCATGTCATGGAAGTATAGTTCCACATTGTATCTTTGGTGGCTATACTCTTTGTTAATATAATTATGGATCCACAATGTATCTTATGGCGGCCATACCTTACAAGTCTTTATCACCCAAGCATAGGTATGTCTACCTTGGGTTTGAAACATGTCATAATATTTGTTTGATGGTTGTGTGCAGCTTCAACCAGGTTCTCCGCGTCCATACCCTTGCTCGAAAAAGTCTACAAAGTACTTCAATCATTAGTTTTTGTCTTCTAACTTCGCACTTCAGGGGGAAATCTATTACACATAAAAATTACTCACTTCAATGATGACCTATTGTCGTCATTACAAGTGTCGCAAGTGTAGCATTTTAGCTACAAGTGTCGCAGACATCATTTAGTCATCTTGCTTATGTCGTGTCTCGAACGACATCACAAGGAACACTTGAAGACACCCTCAAAGACTGGTTTAAGAAGGAGAAATCATTTGATGAAGAGTACAAAGATTTTTCCATGAAAAAAACCACTTAAAAATTAATTTTGAAGGCCAACGCTCCCCTACCCATTATTAGGGAGTGCCAATGCTCCTTGACCTTCTTTGGGGGAGCGTTCCAGCACTTTGTGCACCCTTTTGGGGGAGTGCTGGGATTTTTTAAGGAAATTTTGGGCAGTGCTCTCCTACCCACTATTAGGGAGTGCCAACGCTCCTTTCCCTCCTTTGGGGGAGAGTTGCAACACTCTGTGCCCCATTTAGAGGGAGTGCTGGGATGTTTGAGGAAATCTTGGGTTGTTGAGGAAAATCAGGGAAAAATCCCCCTCATCTCTGGAGTTGGTTGGATTCGAATTTGAGGTCAAGGCTGGATCTTAGGGAAGATCCACAACTTATGGAGAAGGATCCTCAACCTATCCCAAGAATCTCTAAGGTGGATGGGTCTCTCCAAGCTTATATAAGGAGGCCTTCTCATGGTGAAATCAATGGAGAAATAGAGAGATACCTAACTTATGATCTCATAAGGAAGGAGAAGACATTGAAGGCATCAAACTTATGATCTCATAAGGGAGATGATCAGTGAAGCATAGTCATTTTGTTTGTGGATCATTTGAGAAAGGGGTTGGACAAGGAGAGCTTGGTGAGGCTGTTGCATTTGCATCTACAGTTGTAAGCACTTTTCTTCGTTTTCATTAAATATATATGTGCTTGGCCTGTTTCCTTCAAGATTGTGTATGCCTACATGAACTTGTCTTTAATGGATAGATCTAGTTTCAAACTAATCGTGGTAGAATAGGAAGCATGTTTTGTCTTTGATTGGACTGCAGGACCTGTTGAAGAGCTTGTGGATTAGAGCTCAACTTGGAACTGGGCGAGGACAAACATCGTAAAAAGGTACATCTTCTTCCTCTTATCTATAGATTAGTTTAGCTAGGTTTAAAGGGATGTCAATGATCAACGTTAGCACCTTTCTGTCTTGATCTTAGAGTTTACGGTTCAAGAGGGAATCCACTTGTCCGCAGGGGGATTTCCCTGTAACACCAAGTTGTTGTTAACTATCCCACATATGATAAAGAGTTGTATGCATTAGTTCAAAGTGTAATGAAATGGAAGCACTACTTGTTAGGGAAGGAAAAAATCATACATACAGATCACCAACCCTTACAGGATCTCCAAGCACAAACCAAACTGCAACAATCTCGACATTACAGATGGATGGGTTTTCTACAACAATTTCATTTGGTAATCAAGTACAAAAAGGGTACGAGTAACAAGGTAGCTGATATGCTTTCTATACCTCCCATTGTTGCTTCTATTATTTTGAAGAATGCTTCTTTATCTCATGATAGCTATGTGGAACAATATGCCATTAATGAAGATTTTAAAGAAGTATATGAGAATATAACCCATGGTGCACATGTAGAGAACTATTGTCTGTAGGGAAAACTACTCTACCATCTTGGAAAGCTATGTATTCCTACAAGTGAACGAGTACATGTAATACAAGAAGCTCACACTTCTCTTGTGTCTGGGCATTTTGGTGTAGGAAAAACTATGGCTCATTTGCAGAGGTTTTGTTACTGGCCTCAAATGAAAGAAATTGTAACTAAATATGTAAAGGGGTGTGTGATGTGTTCGACTTGTAAGCCCACTAATAGAAAACTGGGGCTATAATCATCACTTCCTGTCCCATCCCATCCATGGGAAAATATCTCCATGGATTTTGTAAGGGGTTTACTAATGCCAAAAAGGGGTCATGACTATTTGTATGTTGTAGTGGATAGGTTCAACAAGATGTGTATCTTGATGCCATGTAAAAATCATATCACTACTGAGAAGACTACTAATCTATTCTTTCAGTATGTTTGGGTTCACTTTGGGTTACCCACATACATTATCTTGGATCGAGATACTCTATTCCTTGGGGATTTTTGGACAAGCTTGTGGAGAATGATGGACACCAAATTGGAGAGGAGCACTGCTTTCCATCCACGGATCGACGGACAGACATAGGTGGTAAACTGAACAATGGTACTTTTGCTTCGAGGGTACTGCAACAAGCATCCCAAGTTATGGGATGAACAAATACCCTATGTACATCATGCTTACAACCGAACCTTACATTCCCCCACTCAGTGTTCGCCTTTTGAGACATGTTTTGGGTACCTACCTAAGGTTCCTTTGGACTTGATGTATGGGAGAGATACTGATGCAAATGAAGAAAGAATAGAGGACAGAGCCTGCAAGTTCATCCACAGGATCCAACATGTGCACCAGGTAGTCAAGGAATAGTTGGAAAAAAGTCAAGCACAGTATAAATCTCGGCATGACAAGCACTAGGTTGATCATCAGTTCCAGGTTGGATACTGGGTATGGCTTCACATCAACAAGGAGAGATCAAAGGGTGAAGGCAAGAAACTCAAGCCCATTCATTATGGACCCTTCACTATCTTGGACAAAAGTGGTACCAATGCTTTTCGTCTGGATCTTCCACCTTATATGCAGATTTACTCAGTTGTAAATGTAGAGAACTTGAAACTTTTTGAGCCTCCCATGATCATGGATCAGGATGAGGAAGTTTCAATACCTTCAGTTGATGAGTTTTCTCCTGAGTACTTGGATGATTTAAAGGAAGATATCATCCTGGACAGAAGGACGAGGACTTCACGCAGGGGTGATGTTAATTATCTTAGAGTAGGCTTAAAGGGCACACATCCAAGCAAGGCAAAGTGGATTGAGAAGGACAAAGTGAGGGGACTCTTCCCTCACTTATTTGTTGATTGATGAAATATTTTGGTGGTCCAAAAAGCTCTTAGTGGGAAGGCGTGATCCAAAAAGGATCCAAAGAAGACTAATTACAACTCAGAACTTGCAGAAGCAACCTAAGACGCTTAAAATGGCATCAACAGACAGAGAAAGGGAAAAAATTCAAAGTTCTCAAGACTCATTGAAAATGACATCATCACGAAGAGCGCATTGCAAGCGGCTCGTCAAACGGAGTTACGGATCGAAAGATATTCACAATCAAAGTTTGGTCAACCTAGCTCAGTCAACGTGGGGATGAGTCAACATTTATATTGTTGACATCAGCACCAATACAGATGATGTCAACATCCGTACAACACACGTGGCAGGAGCAAGAGGTGACACATGTCATGCTGATGTTAGCATGGTGATGTGGCAGCACTAGAGGTTGCCATGTGTCACCCATATTTGGCACTTATGGATCTATCCGTGGACTAGTAGGATTTTGCCACGTGGCATTTTGTACGGTCTGTATAGTGACATGGCACCGACGTGGCATGGTGAGTTGGCAGTTGACGTGGTGTCTATATGATGACATGGCACTGACATGGCAGGATGATGGTGCAGTGGATGACATGGTCGAATAGAAGGCTTCCACGTGGTAGTGGGAAAATGCCCAATGACAGCTCGTAACCGAAAATTTGTAAAAAAATAGGATTGGTGGGTCTGCCAAATCTGGAAAGACCACGCCAAATCCGCCCACAAAATATCGGATAGAACCCTGGCTAGAACCATCACCAAATCTAGCGGAGCAGACTTGGTTATATATATGTATTTTTACAACAATAAAGCCAAAAGGGGGAGGCCTACGGGTTTGACCCCGGGACCTCCTCCCTCCTTAATGCCTTAGCATTCATGCCATAACCAACGGGCCAAC
>ML827533.1:31956-50997 GCA_009831015.1 Picea engelmannii | reverse complement strand
GTCTTCAAGAATGAAGATGAAGATGAGAAATTTTCCAGGTCCAAGAAGGTTCAGAGTCCAACATATACAGCAGCGGTGGAGTTTTTGAGATCAGTCTCCAAGTGGGAGATTGTTGGTTGTGGAGCCTGATTATCTTCCTGATTCAGAGGTCCCTGTTTTCAGCCGTTTTTATACCCCATGAAGTATTTACACCCCAAAAGTATGTACACTCTTCCATGCGGGGGAGTGCAGAGGGGGGGTACCCCCTCTGTGGGGTCCATCCCCCCGGCTGGGGGGTCTGGGGGCAAACGGGCCCCCAGCGGGGGTTCGGGGGCGAAGCCCCCGAAGAAAAAATTGCCTTGTAAAAGTATATTGTAATTTCATTGTAAATCTGGACCGTTCATTATAAGGTCGCAGATATAACGGTAGAGATTATGTTAGGGTTTTTTGCCCTAGAAGGCAACCCTCTTTTTTATGAGGGAAATGTATTGCGGCTATGTACGAGGGTGAATATTGTATTATGAGAGAGGAGACTGTGAGAGAAAGAAGAGGAAGTTACAACGGGTTTTGATGTAGGTTGTATCCCTTCATTTGCTGGATAATAATAAAGGAAGGACCTGACAATTTCTCTGGTGGACGTAGCCCACACTGGGTGAACCACGTAAATCTGTGTCTCTCTTGTATTGTGTGTCTTCTGTGTTTTTGTTTCTGCATTTGTTTTATTTTATTGCTCCGCGGTCCTGTTTTTCTAACAGGATGTTGGCACGTGGGTTTACCCATTCTTAGGCCCATTTTGTAATCTATAAATAGATACTTAGGCAATGTAAGTAGAGGGTAGTAGTACATCTATGTGATGTATAACTAAAGGCGTAGTGCTAGTAGCTTGATCTGTGTGATTGGATGTATATTGCAAGTGCTCTATGCATGATTGTAAGGATATTGAAAAGCTAAGTGCAAGTTGTTGTAGTTTTGTGCTGAAGTGCAAGGAAGAAGGATCTAGCGAGCTGCGCAGATCTTCTGTCCTGTGCGAAGTAAGGGTCACTGAAGCTCTGTGCTGTAACCGCTTGACCGAGATAATATAAAGAAGAATACTTTGTGGATGTAGCCCCAGGGTGGGGGTGAACCACGATAACTTTGTGTATTGTGCTCTGTGCTTTGACCTAATGTGTTTATGTCCTTCTTGGCTAAGTGCTTGCTGTGATTAAATAGATCTAGTTATGGTTTGTGCTTATGATATATGAATGAATGTTAGATCTGATATATAAGATGCTTAGTGCTTAATCTGCTGAATCTAATCTATATTTTTGTGGCTAAGTACTGAATCATCTTTAGTCTAAGTATTCACTGCGATGCTCTGTGCTATCTGCGAAGTACCATAAGGGTTAAATATTGATGAATGATCTATGCTAAGTGCCATGTAAAAGATATAATCACAGATCGATGTCCCAGCTAAGGTTGCAGACATCTGAGTCCTGCAACCACCCCTGCCTCTACCTCGGGTGAGACTTCATATGCTTTGCAGGTGTTGCCGAAAGGGCCGGTAGTTAGGGTTTTGTTGGTGCGCTCTTGAGCGTTGAAACCTGGGTTTTCCCCTGTGCCAACACCTAGTGTTTTACATGCCTATGGAATTTTATAACCTTAGTCCAATTTATCCCACATGCATCATGGGAATCTTTCTCCTCTCACTCTCTCATATATAATTGAGGTGAAGGAGGCCCTTTAAGCATGCAATGGAGTGTGATGTAAATTGTTGCAAATGAAGCGTAGCCAACATCTCTTTCTTTTCAGAGATAGGCTACCCCATTATGCCAGTTTGTGTTCTACAATGTTTTTCTCTCTTGTTCATTAATAGAAGTTGGTTTCCACTATATTTTTGTGTTCTCCACATTATATCTGTGTATTTCCTTGCTATATATCAGTTATATTTTTGTCTTCATGTCATTCTCAAAATAATTTGGATCAATTGTCTTCTACTCTACATCGCAATTCTATCCTACACTCCTTTGTTGAAATTGTGTTCTATATTTTAAGAGTTATGGATGGTCTCTTCTTAACTAGTTGCAAGCACATTCCCCTTCCATTGCCTCTCTTACATTTCTACTCTACAAGTAACTAGAACCACCTTTTTCTCCTTTCTTTACAAGCTTCTTTGCTTACATTTCTACTTAGCTTTCTCCACCCTGGGGTTGTTTTCATCCTTATATGCCTCTTTTTCTTAGGTTGGCTCCTTTTGTGTTCATCATTGACACGTCTCTCTTCTCCCTTTATTTGATTGTCTTCCCCCCTTTCTTTTCTTCTCAAGTTTCTCCTTTTGTCTCTCTCTAGCTCTCCCACCACCTTTTCCTCTCCTTAAATTCCCCACTAACTATGTGCTATGGAAATGTTGGACTACACCTCTCTTGGGATGCCATACCTTCACTCACCAATGGCCTTCAATATGCCAACAACCCTCTTCATTCTTCGATGGTGTTTCCTCCTTATCACGCTACATTGTTTAATTATTTTTAAGGGCCATATGCCTTCACCATGTCATTGACTCTACAAACATAAGCAATACCCATGCCACTTCATGAAACTTGTGGGCTTCTCCTCCAACCATATTTACCTCAATGAGATTGACCATCAAACTAAGGGGGTATGGGTCTGATGACAAATAGAATAAGTCATCCCCACCTTGTAATGATCGCTAACATGCATACAAAATGAATGGGGATCATAGATCTAGGAGGAGGGATAAATGATTCTCTCTTTTGCTAGCCTCCAGTGTCATTCTCGTCTACATGACCTAAAATAGTTCCTAAGGATAGTGATGATTAATTTGATCAATAGTGAGCATTCAACTCATGAACCTCCTTGCTCCTCCCACTTTCTCTTTCCTGTCCTTTTTATGCTCTATCTCTCATGCATGTTGTCTCATTCTATTTCTTCTCGGGATCTGTGAGGATATTCATGCATAATCAAGGGGGAGACCAAGTTTGAGAGGGTTAGAGTGTGAATGATACCGATTATATCATTATGTTATTTCTCATCTATCTCACTAATTTTTGGGTGGAAAAATTGGACAAATCAACTCATAGGGCCATTTCAATGGTTGGTCCAAATTTGGAAATTTGGGTCCAAAAAATAGTCGGAAATATTCCAGAGCCATTTTGAGGCATAAAGCAACCCTTTTTTTGTCCAAGGAAGAATATAAATTCTACACATCGATACCTTTCCAACGATGTAGATCGTTCATCAATTGGAGTTCGTATGCGAAAGTTATGCCTCTCGCAAGTTGACCTACCATATTGATCACCATGATGCTAGTGGATGCCACGTTATCCTCCATTACTTAGACATGTGGGGCTAGACACATAGTGGATTTTCTAAGAACATTCTAGAAGTTCCAAAACCTTATCACAATTGAAGGTTGAGGAAGTCAAAAACCTATCCCTGGATGGCTATCGGGCTATGTTAAATATCGTGCCACTAAGAGGAGAAGGGGTTCCATTATTTTGCATTGTATCTTGTTCCATAGTTGAGGAAAACATATAAGAGTGGTATTTTGTGAGAATAACAGAGGAGGAGAGATTTTGTGGCAGCCATACAAGTCAAAGGAAACTCCACAGAGAGTGCCTGTTTCTTTGTACTTACATCATTTCTTTACCAGAGAAAAGAGAGAAAAGCAACCTCACCTTCTAGCTGGGTTTTCTCCCGTATTGGGTTTCCTAAGTAATATCTTGTGTTTAATTGTGGATTGTGTGAATGTGTTTTCATGTTCTCTATTTTTTATGTGTTTTATATATTTTATCAGTACCTAAATATTCTGGAGATCTAAAGGAAATTAACCTTAATAGTAAATATTTCAGTATTTTATTATATATATTGTGACGAAATGTTCCAGTGGAATATCCATATCATATTGGTATTGGAGCAGGTTTCTCTTTTGGGTATTTGTGAGAAGTTGTAGGATCCAATAATCGGCTGAAGGAGAAGTCGCAAAAACCCTATCCATGGAGGATGAGTTTGTTCATAATAACCCTCGAGATCTAGTAGAAGAGAGATTTAAGGAGTTGGAAGCACAAGTTGTTGACATCAGTTGCAATATGAACCTCCTCATGGTGGCTCTAGAAAGTAAGCTCAAACCATTCGGAGATGATGGAGGCTTTAACTCAGAGAACAAATCAAAGGGGAAATCGAAAGATCGAGAAGAAAAGGAGTCACGAAAAGAATCCAAAAAACAACAGTTGAGTTAGAGTGTCGTGAACCCTTCGCGATCCCTATTCAATATGGAAGTGAAAGTGGACATAAAGCCATATCAAGGTGAGATCAATGCATTAAAACTAAATCATTGGTTGCAACAACTAGAAGTTTATTTTAGCATTCACCATATAGATGAAGAGTAGAATATTTCATTTTCTATATTGAAGTTAGATGGCCATGCTTTAACCTAGTGGGAAAGCCATTCAGAAACACTTAGGCTGGGGTGATCCGCCAATGACTAGGTGGGAGGAATTCAAAACCATCATTAAGTCCCAATTTTTCCCTATCGGGTATGTAGAGGACCAATGGATCCAATGGCACTACTTTAGGCAGAGGCAGGGGCAGAGTGTACAGGAGTACACCACTTAGTTTAGAAAGATGGCCATCATGTTGGGTATCTCTCCCAAGAATCCAGATGTACTCCTCAAGTATCCGGGGGGTTTACATATTCATCTACAAAAGCGGATGTTGCTCTTAAATCCAAGGGTAGTAGATGAGGATTGTATACAGGCACAATACGTGGAAAACATAGGCCAAAAGAAGGGGCAATCAAGTGGTTCGAAGTAGAAAGAGCACTAGGAAGCTTTCAAGGAGGGGAAGAAGAAGTGGAAAGGGGGAAAATATAAGAAGACAACATACACTGCACAACAAAGTAAATATCCCAAAAAACATTGCAGTCATTGCAACATTTATGGTCACAATGAGGAAAAATTCTAGAAACTACATCCAGAGCTGAACCCGAAGAATCGCAAGAAGAATGGAAGAAAAAGAGCCTTCTAGCCAAATATTCAAGCAATAAGGTTGAAATTAGTTGAGATGTTGATGACAATATTGTCTGCACATATGTGCAAAAGGAGGTGAATCTGAGTATCCTTCATCACCAAGAAGAGAAGGAGATGACCAAGCTCATCCACATCGAGATTCAGCTCAAGAAGACCAAGATAGATGCTTTGTTCAAATCTAGTTCATAGGATAATCTCATAGCAGTGGATCTGGTCAACAAGCTTCGATTGGAGGTGCACAATTACCCTAGCCCCTATACATTGGGTTGGGTAAACAAGGATGCAATGATAAAGGTAACAAATAGTGTAAGATTAAATTTTCTATAAGCGTTGATTTTATTGATGAAGTGGAATTGGTTGTAGTACCCCTTGATGTATGTGGAGTAGTGTTTGGAATCCTTGACATGTATATGAGGGATGCGATATTCATGCGGAGAACCAACCGATACTGACTGATCAAGGATGGGAAGTCCTACATCATCAATGCACATAAAGGCAAGTCAAAGATCTTACTGGTAAGTGCCAATCAAGCCAAGAATTTGATTAGTTCTAGTAAGAAATATGTTTTACTTTTCTCAAGAGAAAATCAGTATAATGATGAGTCAATGAGAGTGAAGGCATCCCTGTAGGGGTGTGTTATTGCACAAGTTGTAGGTTGGGAAAATCCTGACCCAACCACCAATTGGTGACAACTAGGAGGACACCTACCCACTGGCACCTTAGGCAGGTGTCCTCGTCACTTTAGAGGTGACGTAGTCACCTCAAGGGGGGAATCCTAGTGACCCTAGGGGGAAATGAGATGGAAAATGATAAGTATGAATGGATGTCCCTAGAGGTCAATTATAGATGGTAGAAAGAGCTTGGAAAAGAGTCTTGGGAAGGTTTAAAGGTTGCCAAAAGAATTGAGTGACCCGCTGAGAGTAAAGTACCTGTCTGAGACACAATGAAAACCAAGGATACTTGCAATATGTTAGTTGGACAAGCAAGTTAATATTGTTGTCCCTAATTGAAGAAAGTTTAAATGATATATATTAGCTCAATAAAGATAACAAAGGTTGCAATATAAGTGCTAAGTATATGATAAATAAAGAAGAGACAAATCTAGTGAAAGCTAGCTCAACTCACCAATGATTAATAAATAACTTTAGCACAAAAATCAAGGTTGAAACAAAAGGTTACTGCAACAATATTATCATCCTTATGGATTTAAAAAAACAAGCTTAGAAACATAAAAATCAGCCACTAGAAACCACCTCTATCTAGCCCAATAGGTGTGCTAGGCTTAGTAGAGAGTTAGGGTGAAGTTAGGGTTAAATACTAGGGTTAGTTTAGGAGTTACTTAGCGTTAGAAGGTTAGTTTTTTGCAGCCCTAATGGATGTAGGATAGTTTTGTAACAACAAAAAGAAGTTGTGTTTGAAAGGGGACACCTCAATGAGGCAAGGGAACCAAAGACGCGAGGAACACTTTCCTAGAGAGACAATTTTAAAACTTGAAAATTTCACGTTTACCAAGGCAACCATTTATTTCTCCGATGCAACAAGTAAACGAATAGTGCCTTTAAATGATTGGGTTAATTGAATCAAGCAAAGAAAGAGCTAGAGATACTACCTCCTTGGATGCACTCTTATGCTATTTAAGCAAATTCATACGATTAGAAACTCATAACTAAAAGCTTCACTCAAACTCAAACTTCTAATTAAAATTGCAATTCAAATCTAGAACGGAAAATTCATAAACTAAACTAAGCTAATCCTATTATTAAAAACTCAAATTGCGAATTGAAATGCTTATAAAAACATAATTCAAATTCTACTTCTACCTTAACATACTACAAAAAAATTCATAAGCAAACTAGATTCAGGAAAGCATGACTAAACTGAGAATTAAATTAACAAAACTCACAATTACTAATCCATCAAAACTTTGCCAAAGAAACTTTGTACTCTGTGTTAAATTAATACTATGTTTTAGCTATTCTATTTCAGCCTACAGGAATTCAATTTAACATTTAACACAAAACAAGGTTAGAAGCTTGCAATCTATTTTCTAATGATCAAAAGACACAACATATTAACAACTATCTCCTACAAGCAACCTGCAAAAAGGAAATTTAAACAATTAATTGATGAACAACAAACACACAACATGTAAAATGATAAAAGCACATATAACATAAAATGAAGGAAATGATAATTGCACAACTAAAATATACAAGCTATCTATCTAAGTATTCATCCAAACCACTAGTGGGCCCCCCAGCAGGTCGTGGCTACTCCTCAACAAAAAATCATGAGCTAAATCAACACAGTTCTGGTCATTAAATAAAAAACACAGTCTAGCACAAGTTTGTGGAAATGTCTGAGTTTACACAACAAAACGATTTTAACAATTCTTGACACTTTGTCTGACCACTACTGTGGTATTTATAATAATTACAATTCGAGAGGCCGACCACTGGAAGGGTCGACCTCCTCTAAAAATGGAGAATTCCATTAAATACGCTACAATTGCCTTTGGCTTCTAGAAACTGAACGAGCCACTCAACACTCAACATAACTGCTTGATCCAAGATGTCAAGACCTCAGTAGCTGGAGGCCATGGGGGTGAACAAAACCCATGTCGCCGATTCTCCCAGCACAACCCACCAATATAACAACCGCCAACTTGCCCACGCTCCTAGTGCGGGATGCAGTGTTGGATTAAGTACCAGACGCAGTGTCGGATGGAGTACCAGACGAGCTATTGGATGGAAAAATGCCTTGCGAATTTTCCCTATGACACACAGATCACGCATTAGCTTCTCATAATCATTAAATCAAACTGAATTAAACTTAAAACCATCACAAAACATCAATTGCACATACCTGGTATAAAGCTATGACGAATTGATATAAAATCCTTCAAAACTTCTTCAAAATGGTTAAATACACATCTTCAAAATGTTTAAATACACATATAATACTGGTACAAAAAGGATTCAATCATCATCATAAAACAACCAAATCACGAGCCCAACAGTTGTCTGGCTGTAATTAATTTTTGGTCATTCTAGAGGGGGATGAGTGCCTATGGGATTGAGAATAATGGCAGTTGAGAAATATTTTTCCATAGTTGAGAATGTTGAGAGTTTCTAGGATTGAGATTCTTGATTAGATCCCCATAGCCCTAGAAAGAGGTGGGAATCCTAAGGGACTACATGGTAGTGAAGGGGGTTCACTTTCTTTGGGTGGTGGAGACTGAGGGAAAGAGAGAGCTGGTAAAATGGATTTGTTGTGTGTGAGAAACCTGTGAGAGCTTGAATGCTGACTAATTGAGAAGTTGAGTGATAGCTTGAAACCCGTCCTTGTGGATTCGTAGCCCTAGCTCGGGGGTGACCTGCTGTTGAGACTTGGAACAACAATGTCTAAGGTTGGGTGGAATGTCCTTGGTCTGCAACTAGTTGGTGATTGGTTTTGATAAAGGTAAGTGATCTTTGTCATGGTTATCTCCACTTGTATATTTATTTATGTTGTATAGTATTATTATTATCTCTAAGATATGATGTGTTTATACCATGCTTGCTTGTTGGTTATTGTTGTGCATGGCATGTTAATATTACAATTCATAGTTAGCAAGAATCTTAATGACTGCATGTGTTGATATTGTATTTCTTTCTTGTTGCATTATTAATTAATTGGTATCAAAAATTTTGATCATCCCAAGAGGGTGAATTTTATAAGTACCCAGGCAGTGGAACCAGTTTACATTAGAGCATTGATCAAATTGTTTTGGGTTTGCTAATATGGGTGCATCACAGATTGGTATTAGATTTGTAGTTTGCAGCGTTGGGCCTTTGAAGGGGCATGCTACATAAATGATTGAATTTTTTTATTTTGAATTAATTTATGGCTATGGACAGCCTAGGAGGGAGATTTCAGTGGCTTAATGTTGTTATTCTAGCCACAAAACCGTTCTCTAGTGATCCTCCATGACCCTGGCATCCTGGCCATCTCTTTCATTCACGAATCAAGCAACTAAATCGACGGATTTTCCTTTGAGGAGAACCAACAATCAACCACTCTCAATCGATCCTCTATGAGGTTTCTCCACCATTGATCTGCAGGGGGTGTTAAATCCTTTATCCTACATGCATGGGGAAGTTTTCAAGTGTATGATTTATAAGGAAGAATAAACCCTTAGTTATTTGTGTGTAAAGAAGAGTCACATAACCCTGGGGAGCCGCGTGTAATGTATACTTTTGGCCGGATGGTCAGTGGGCCACACTGACATCAGATTTCCCTATTAGATAAAAGTTACACGAGGCACCCAGTGGGCTAGTGCCCTGGTGGTCGGGTTGGATTGGACCAAAGTTGTCACAACAATTTAATGGAGGTCGCATGTGGGTGACAATGCCCCAGTGCCCTGATGGGCCAGTGTCCTGGTGGATCGACCTCAGAATAGTTTGGATATAGGTGTGTGTAGGTGTCCTGGTGGGCTGGTGTCCCAGTAGCCACGTATCATTCCAGGTGGCAAGATGCGTCGGGTTTATGTTTCCTAGGTACCAACTAAGTCCCTAGATTGGGCGCTTCAACCATTGTGCAGTGTTAAAGGGGTTTCAGAGGGCCCAATGGGTGGTGTCCCGGTGCCCCAGTGGTTTGGTGGTTAGAACATACCGACATCGTATCACTCCTCTGTTGAATGGAAGTTATGGGGAAGCGTGGTGGAATAGTGCCTCGATACCTTAGATATCGGAGAGCAGGAGAATTCAAGTGGTGTGGTGTTGTTTTGTGTGGATCCAAAGGCTTGGCAGGTCAGTTCCCTGGTACCCCGATGGTTCGATGACTTGGTGGTCGTATCAGACCAGAGTTGATAGGGGAAGTTGGATGGATTTTACACAGAGCGCCCGGTGGGTCAGTGGATCATACTCAGAGTTTGCAGGCTTGTTTCAGTGTGGTTAAATCAATACCCCGATGGGTCGATGCCCTAGTATCCAAAGACACATCAACACCACATCATTTCCAGATAATCAATGCCACATAGGAAAAGACTGTCTATCAACATAAAAAACAAAGTTTGGAAAACGGGGAGAAAAATGAAAAAATTACAGTTTCCATGCTATAGTTTTCAACTGGATAACCAGATTGAAAATATGAGAGTTTCTATGAACTCCTTGTCATTACCATTATCTACGTCTTATACAAAATTTTCTCTAATTCATGACATATTTTCCTCTACGGTCGGCAGAAGTTGGCCTTTCCATAAAATTGCACCAGTGGAAAAAGTGCACAAATGGAGTGAAAGTGGGTTTTTCAAGAAGTCATAACTTTTAGCTCAGAGATTAGATTGAGGCACATGAATAACCATTTGAAATCTTATTTAGAGGAGAATAACTTGGAATTATCATATTTTGGAGAACTAGGATATAATTCTTCATGAATTGAGCATAAAAGGACCTTTAGCATTAATTGACAATTTTTTTTACAATATGCATAATTCTAACAAAAATGATTGCTTGCACATTTTTTAGAATTAAGAGATATAGACATATTTGTTCAATATAAGCATGCACATTTGGGAAATGGAGGAAGGAGAAGGATCCTTCAGTCATGAGAATGAAGTTAGAGGCCAAAATATCAGTGTTGGTAATGTAGAGACAGAATCCAATGGGCACCATAATAGAGGGGAACAAGAAACATTATTAGATACTGTGATAAGCTTGAAGATAGAAGTGCAGAGTTACAAAGCAGACAACAAGAAGCTGATGAGAGAGAAAAATCAAAGAAATTCTCAAGTGATGACAATCTTAAATAGGTTGCATAGGCAGGCAAGGAATGGATCAGTCTCAATAAAAGAGGAAGATGACAGACATCATGAAACAAGAGATACTTATAGAAGAACTGACCATTCAATAGGTACTGGTAGAATTCATGGACATCACTCACCTCCTTATTCAACAAGGAAATTTTATGCATCTAAATATTCCATAAGTAGTCCATAAATGTCTCTTGTTAGGCACCAACGA
The DNA here is from genome assembly GCA_009831015.1 of Picea engelmannii. Taxonomy (NCBI): domain Eukaryota; kingdom Viridiplantae; phylum Streptophyta; class Pinopsida; order Pinales; family Pinaceae; genus Picea; species Picea engelmannii. Next base: position 39,992 of record ML827533.1, on the reverse strand, counting down.
AGAAGTCATGAATTGGATAGTTTGCAAGGAGAGCCGAGGAAGGTTAAGCCACCTTCCTTTGATGGTGAAAGAGAAAGGGAAGATGATGCAGAAGCTTGGTTGCTTGTTATAAGAAAGTATTTTTAGTTGCAAAACTTCTCATCTAACTTATAAGCCATAATTTCCACCTAGAATTTGAATGGAAAAGCTACTATGTGGTGGGATCAATTAAAACAAGTTGAGCACATTAATGAGAATATGATGACTTGGAAGCAGTTCAAAACATATTTTCAGAAGGAGTACCTTCCAGATCACTTCTATGACAAGAAGATGCAAGAGTTCTTGAAATCAGTTTGGGAAGCATGTCCTTGATAGAATATGAAAATAAGTTCTTGGGATTATTGAAGTATGTGGGGTTTATCAAAGATGAGAAGGTGAATATACAAAGGTTCTTGAGTGGACTGTCGTCATTTTATAAAGAAAAGATTCAATATGATGAACCTAGAAATTTGACAAAGATCTTCAAGAAGGCTAAGTACATGTATGAGAAAGGCAAGGGCAAAGAATCTTTGTAGAAATCTTAGAAGGATAAGAAGAAAGAGAAATTTGATCAGAGGAGGAAAGGATTGAAACCTTTTTTCAACAAAAATAGTCCTAATAAAAATCAACAAGAGCAGTCTGATAAGTATGAATCCAAGAGACAAAAATCCTTGGGAAAAAGGGGAAGACCACCAATCAAGTGTTGGGGATGCAAAGAATATCACCTGTATAAGGATTTCCCTCACCGAGAAGACAAAATTAAGACCATGCACAACATCCAAGAAACATCTATAGTAGAAGACATGGGTAGAATTATTCCAAGAATATATCCAACCTTAGAATATCAACAAGCATAATACCAATCCAATATGATCGAAGTGGAAGGTAATATCATTAATCAACTTTTTTCTATTTAGATTGATTCAGGAGCAAGTCATTGTTACATTGATCCTAAAATAGTGGAAAAATCACATTTGGATAGAAGTAATCTTGAAAAATCAAGTTTGGTTCAGCTAGCCACGAGAACCAAAAGAAGGATCGATAAGACTATTAGAGGCTGCCCAATAAATATGAATGGATTAAGTACAATTGTTAATATGAATATCATCTCACTAGGATCTTATGATATCCTAATTGGGATGGATTGGTTGAATAAGCATCATGTTTTCCTAGATTGTCATAACAATACATTTACATGTCTTGATGAAGAAGGAAAACAAAGCACTGCGAAAGGAATTCCAAGACCCATATCTATAAGGGAGATTTCAGCCTTATAGTTGAAGAGATGTTTTAGGAAGGGATGTCAATTGTATGCATCTCATATGGAGGAACCAAAAAAGACAAAAGGGCCAATCCTTGAGGATTTTGCAGTATTGCAAGAGTTCAAAGATGTATTCCAATAAATACCAGGATTATCACCATAGAGGGACATGTAATTCTATATTAATTTAGTACCAGGAGTTGCCACAATATCAAAGATACCTTACAGAATGAGTACACCATAATTAAAAGAATTACAAATGCATCTAAAGGAATTGATGAAGAAAGGGTACATATGCCCAAGTGTTTCTCCTTGGGGAGAATTGGTACTCTTTGTCAAAAAGAAGGATGGAACATTGAGGTTGTGTATTGATTTTAGATAGTTGAGTAAAGCCAATATGAAGATCAAATACCCTCTACACACAATTGATGACCTCTTTGATCAGTTAAGAGGAGCAAATATATTTTCAAAGATATAATTAAGATCCATATACCACCAGGTAATATTCAAGGAAGAAGACATCAGTAAGACAACCTTCATAACCAGGTATGGATATTATGAATTTGTAGTGGTGCCATTTGGGCTGACTAACACACCAGTTGTCTTTATGTGCTTAATGAATGACATATTCATGAATTATTTGGACAAGTTTGTCAATGTGTTTCTGTATGAAATACTTATCTATTCTAAATCAGAAAAAGAACATGAACATCACTTGAGGTTGGTATTACAAGTGTTGAGGGAACACCAACTTTATTCCAATCTTAGTAAGTGCTCTTTTTACCAAGATCAAATCCATTATTTGGGGCACATTATTTCAGAACAAGGCATAGTAGTGGATCCAAAGAAGATCAAATCCATTAGAGGATGGCCAACACCTAGGGATGTTTCAGAAATCAGATCTTTTATGGGATTGGTCGGATATTACAGGAGGTTTATAGAAGGATTCTCTAATATTTCTCATCCCATCACATATTTACAAAAGAAGGGAATTAAATTTGAATGGACAATAAAGTGTGAAGAAAACTTTAATTTGCTAAAGGAATTACTTACTAGTGCACCTATTTTAAATATTGTTGACCCAAATGAGAAATTTGTGGTTTATACAGATGCATGCAAGGAAGAACTTGGTAGAGTCCTCACTCAAAATGGATATGTCATCAATTATGAATCCAAAAAGATTAAATAACATGAGATAAATTATGTTGCACATGATTTGGAGCTTGCTGACATAGTTTATGCATTGAAGATGTGGAGGAATTATTTAATGGGGAAGAAATTTGAATTAAGAATAGACCATAGTGGTATGAAATATATTTTTGAGCAACCAAATTTGTTTGCCAAGCATACAAGGTTTCTGGATTTTTTAAGTGAATATGATTTTGACATCAAGCATATTAAAGGAAAATAAAACAAGGTTGTTGATGCACTCAGTAGGAGAGTACATCACATGCATGTTATAGCCATTAGTATGCATCAAACAGATTTAAAAATCATAATTTTAAATGTTGTTGTTACATACCAGCATTACCTACAGGTAAAGGAGAGTTTATATAAAAATAATGTACAACAAAAATTCAAAGGGTATGAGATTAAAGAGGATGGATTTATTATGCATAAAAATATAATTTATGTTCCCAATTCTGGATAACTTAGGAATTTGGTATTAAAGGAAATGAATAATGTTTCATATGTCGGACATCCTAGTTACCATAACACAATTGCAGTAGTAAGAAGCCATTTCTTTTGGCTTGGTATGGAGAAGGATGTTGTTGATTTTATTGTCAGATGCATGGAATGTCAGAGAGTTAAAACTGAGCATAGACACCTAACAGGTTTGCTACAACCATTACCAATTCCGAAGAAGAAATGGGAAGTGGTAACCATTTATTTTATAACTAAGTTGCCTAAGACAACAAGGCAACATGATTCAATAATGATAGTTATGGATAAATTGACAAAGGATGCTCATTTTGTCCCTGTAAAAATGACATATACAAAAACTAATATTGTAGGAATTTACATGAGGGAGATTGCTAGGTTGCATGGCATACCTAAGACAATTGTTTCTAATAGAGATACAAAGTTTACTTCAAAATTTTGGAGGGGGTTGTTTAAAGGATTTGGCACAAATCTAAATTTTAGCACAACATACCATCCACAATCAGATGGGAAAAGAGAGAGAGAGTCAACCAAGTAATTGAAAACATGTTGAGAATGTATGTGATGGATAAGCCATCTAAGTGGGAATATTACTTTCATTTGGTTGAGTTTTCGTATAATAATGGGTATCAAGATTCCTTGAAGATGAGCCCATTTGAAGCTTTGTATGGTAGAAAATGCAATACTCCAGTGATTTGGGATAACCCATTATACAAAGTGGTACTTGGGATAGAACTGCTCAAGGACATGGAAGACCAAATGGTTAGAATTAAGCAGAATTTGAAGGTAGCACAAGATAGATAGAAAACTTATGCAGATAAGAACAGGTCAACTAGGTAATTTAAAGTGGAAGAAAAAGTACTTTGGAAAGTGAAGCCCAAGAAGAGCTCATTGAAGTTGGGTAGTTGTACAAAGCTAGCAGCCAGATTTTGTGGTCCATTTGAGATATTGGACAAAATAGGGCTAGTTGCATACATGCTTGCATTACCTTCTTCCATGAATTTGCATAATGTATTTCATGTCTCTTTGTTGAAAAAATATGTACATGATCCTAACCATGTTATTGATTGGCATTTGATTCGGGTAGAGACGAAGGGGCACTTTTAGGTCCAGTCAGTGTGCATATTGGACAAAAAATTCAAAGTGCTTCAGAATCTTGCCATAGAACTTGTAAAAGTTTAGTGGAATTTCTATGGTCCTAAAGATGCTAGTTGGAAGCATGAAGATGTCATGCGGGCAAAGTACCCGCAAATTCTTGAATAGTTTTGAAATTTTGATTTATGTTTTGTATATGCACTGAAAACAATGCCAAAATAAGGGGGAGGGGAATGTAATACCCCGGTTTTGAATCCCCATAATTATTGATGTATTTTGTTTATTTGAGGAAAGGTCAGAGTGCCTAAACAATGGAAATAGGTTAGAGTGCCTAGGGAATGTAAGACATTGATCATTATTAATAATAAAATGCATCACTAGCTTCTAGATGAACAAGGACAAGAGTTATAGGGGGATATGATTCCACGAGAGAGGGGGAGGGGGGGAAGCTAAGGGGGGCTAAGCATTTACACCTCGAAATTATTTTATTTTACTCACCTTGGAATTTTGGAGAGAAAGAGGGGGTTACATGAGATTCTTGGGGGAAGCCCACACTATGCTTTTGATATTTAATCCCTGTTCTTGATTGTCTCGGGGGTTGACCATTTCATTATGAACCAAAATAATTTTTTGGAGTTTTTCCCTCTCTAATTCACTCTGCTATTCATTCTTGGATATGCATGGGGAAGGGAAAATAAATTAGTGAATACTAGAAATCATGGTTGGTTGGTTGTTGTTAATTTATAGTCATTCCAGAGGGGAATGAGTGCCTATGGGATTGAGAATAATGGAAGTTGAGAGAGAGAGTTGTTCACAACTAAGAGTCATGAGAGTTTCCAACATTGATAATTCCTAATCAGAGCACTGGAGCCCTAGAATGAGGTGGGCAGCCTGAGGGACTGCGTGGCAGTGAAGGGGGTTCACTTTCTTTGGGTGGTGTAGACTAAGGGAAAAGAGAGAGATGATAAACTGGATTTTCTATGTGTGAGAAGCCTATGAGAGATTGAATGTTGACTGGTTGAGAAGTTGAGTGATAGCTTGAAATCCGTCCTTGTGGATTCATAGCCCTAGCTTAGGGGTGACCTGTTATTGAGAATTGGAACAACAATGTCTAAGGTTGGGCGGAACATCCTTGGTCTGCAACCAATTGGTGATTGGTTTTTATAAAGATAGTTTCTCTATGTCATGGTTATATCTACTTGTATATTTACTTCTGTTGTATATTATTATTATTATCTCTGAGATATGATCTGTTTATACCATGCCTGCTTATTGGTTATTGCTGTGCATGGAATGTTAATATTACAGTTCACAGTTAGCAAGAATATTAATGAATGCATGTGTTGGTATTGTATTTATTTCTTATCGCATTATTAATTAATTGGTATCATAATTTTTGAACATCCCAAGAGGGTGAATTTTAGAGGTACCCAGGCAGTGGAACTGGTTCATATCAGATCATTGAGAAAATCATTTTGCGTTTGATGATTTGGGTGCATCACAATTTGACACCTATCTCATTGGCTTTTCCTTGTCGCCCTGATCGCAGTGATACAAATCACCTATCCATTTTTTTTAGTGGACCCACTTCCCATTCTAGGCACCCAAAATTTCCACATGGGCAACACCCACACTCAAGAAATGCAGGCCAAAATCACCAAGAACAAGGCCAAGTTTGACCGTTTTGGGGCACAAGTCTTGATCGAATTTTCCAAAGTTGATGACTGATTTGACCAATTAAAGGGAAAATTGGACAACAAATTTGACACCCTCAATGTTGCTCTCAACCAATTGTTGAGCCGATCCCAAGACCCCCCTTCCCTGAACAACCATCCCAAGTAGATGGTGATGACTCCTCCCATACTATAGCCTTTCATTCCACCCCCTTTCACCGTGACCCCGATCTTCCCTGAGCTAGGGTCAATAAATTTGATGGCTCCGTTCCCATGGATTGGGTCACCCAAATGGAACATTACTTCTCTTTGCATGGAATTACTGATGAGTTTTCCAAAATCCATTATGTTGTTCTCTATCTGGATGCCGGAAATGATGGAAATGGTGTAAAAATGCACACCAAGGGTATGTTGCTTGGACCTAGTTTGTTGCATAGCTTTATGAATGCTTTGACACCGCCACCCACTACTTATGTTTTTTGACCAAGTTGAAATATTTTGGCACAGTGGAAGACTTTATAACTGCCTTTGAGCACTTGGCATTTAGAACGGAGGGCATGGAAGATGCCTTCTTCCAGAAATGTTTTATCAGTGGCCTAAAGGATGAAATYTGTGGCTAGGTACTCATGGATGTTGGGAATGAAATGGAACACGATATGAAACAGAGAACACAATACTTCAGATAATGAAAGAGGGACAATAAATTTTGAAGAATAGAGGTGGCATCTAAAGACATCGTTACAACAATTAARCACATAGTATTGTGACTAGAACATTACAATGCATATTGCACATCTTGATTTGCATGATCTATTGTGCAATCTCAAAATCAAATTCGACATATTGATAATGACCCAAGGGGTCTTCTTTTATAGTCTCAAGATCTAAYCGACTCCCACAGAATCTAGAAGATCTTGTCCACATATAACTATCGACGGTTAGAGTTGTTCCATAAAATACATTCTTTCGAATTAGCTCGACAGGGATCGATCTGACCTACTATCCATCCAAATTGTATTCAATTATAGGGCTGGTCGATTCACTTGCCAACTATCTTCGACTGTTGATTGACTGTACGACCGACATGCATGTTGACTACCCGATCCACTATTGTGGTGTGTTGTTTGATCGCCTGAAAAACTATGTCCAGATGTAGGTCAACCTATTTACCGACTAAACCTAGGATATGTGTGATGAACCATCAATTATTGATGTTGCAACACCCCCCATCAACACACAGTTTTGGAGTTTTAGGAGGTGCAATTACATTACTGGAGCACCCCCCGATAATCGCATCTTCCAGAAGCCCAAGCAAAGTGCGTAGCTTAATAAATATGGCTTCAACTAATGGTTTGGTGAAGATATCAACAACTTGATCTTCAATGCGACAATATTCAAGAGAAACAACGTCATCATGAATCGACTGTCGTAAATAGTGAGCATGGATATCAACATGTTTCATATTACGATGAGCAACAAGGTTGTTAGCAACCTGAATGGCACTTTGATTATCACAAAATATTATAGTCGAGGTATGAACATGAAAAACAAGGTCGCCCAAAAATTGATGAATCCAAACTGCTTCAGTACCTGCTTGAACAACACCATGATATTTTTCTTTTGTAGTCGACAAGGATACTAACTTCTATTTTTTGCACGACCACACCAAAGGTATAGTGCTATAGTGAAAAACATAACCAGAAGTGGAATTCCGGTCATCTCTGTCACTAGCCTAGTCGGAGTCGGTGAAGCCAACTAGCGAATGTGAACTACGACAATATTTGATACCAAATTGAGTGGTACCCTTCAGATATTGAACAATACGTTTGAATGATTTCCAGTGGATTTCTTTGGGATCCTGCATGAATCGAGAAACCACACTAATAGAAAAGGATATATTATCTCGATTATGAGTAAGATAAATAACATTACTGACCAATTTCCGACACTACTACATATGGGCGGATTATTCCACGAAAATTTTCCACGTTTCCATTATTTTCATGTTTTTTTTTTAAATAGGGTAGGATTTTCATCGATATTGCCACGAAAGTTCGTCGCTATTGCCATGAATATGTTTTTTAAATTGGGTGGGATTTTCGTCACTATTTCCACGAAACGTCGTCTCTATTGCCACGAAAATTTTGCCTATCTCAAAAAGAATCTGCTAACAACTAGCTGACTAGTTGATCTATATATACTTGACTTTAAGAGACTTTGCGACACAATTGATATAGTTGTGACACTGTTCGTGGATTTTGTTTGAGCTATTTATTTTTTCCTTCACCCACCGGTTGAACAAATCCAATTCTCGATCTACATAGCTC